>CM019118.1:11816343-12068052 GCA_009720345.1 Fragaria iinumae | reverse complement strand
AAACGTTAGAGTGAGTGGAAAAACTAAAGAAAAATAAAGAAAAATAATTAACAAGATTTATGTTTTCCCAATTTAATTCCAAAGAAATCGAATGCATGTCTCAAGCGATAAATCATTTATCTCATAAATATCGAGCCTCTTCAGCTCAAAAATATATATCAATATAGGTATGTATTTACACACGCCCATACTTCCTATATAAATTAATAGATTTAAAATAATCTATATAGGGCTACTATGCTCGCGTCTAACGCTCACGTCACGCCTTAATGCGGTGATACACTACACCATTAAGGTGGATAGACGGGTGTATAAATATGTGTCCATACCCCCCCATATGAATTAAACACGCATATAGGGCTACTACGCTTGCGTCTAACGCTCACGTTACACCATAATGCGGTTATATACTACGTTATTAATGTAAACAAACACATATGACTAGCTAGCATTTATTACATACTGTCCTCATAAATATATTTATAATTTACCGAAAATCCATTTTCGGTAACTCTCCAAAATAAATAAAATCGTTAAATAAAAATCATGTCAAATGCTCCAACAAAATAAATTACTCAACAATAAACAATTGCATGCATATTATTTAAAACAAAAGTCCACTCACTAATTAGGCCTAAGCCTGATGTCGGTCCGAGGCCTCTTCTGCTCGAGCCTCCTCACGTCTTGTTTCAAAAACATAAATTAATCCCCAACTATATACCAACGCTTATACAAAAATAGGCAAAATTAAATGTGAGCTTTGCACGATCTTCCTTGCCTAACTTCGTTATTCTTAATTCGCTTCGCTTCGATCCATACTTCACCACAATTACCGACATCTTTATTATCACCTTCTACAGTCCATAACAATTTTAATCCAACGGCCGTATTCTACCCCATTAACCGCCAAATTTCGCCAATCTTTGAAAAATCCTAAATCTATCCAAAACTCCTTCAAAAATTCCAAACTTCACATCAATAGACTCCCCTTAAAAAAACACATTTAAAACTATGAAAATCCCCCTAACAGCAGCGACCGGCGGCCGACTCCGGCGATCTCCAATGCGTACCAAATTTTAACAGCATCTTCCTCTCAACCCCCTCTACAACTTTCCTAACTAGCACAAAACCCAATTTCAGCCTTAACTAGGTCAATCGAACAAAAACATCCAAGAATCCCTAGAATTTCAACTCAACATTTCTCCTTACCTAGCTCAAGAGAGAGCGAAACCTCTTGGGGGATTGTTGCACGGGAGGAGAGCTTTCCAACGAGCCAAGCGGCTCCGACTATGGCGGCCGGAGGAGGGAGTTCCGGTGACGGAACACCACGGCAGTCGGACGTTTCGGGCTCGATATCTCCCTCATGGCGGCACTAGGGAGGCTCTCACCGGTCCAAGAAGGAGGCTGGGTCGATGGCCGACCGATTGGGACAGGTGCAGCGGCGGACGGGTGCGAGGAAGATCCGGCAGGCAGAGAGAGCTCGAGAGGGAAGAGAGAAAGAGAAGAGATAGAGAAATGCTTTGGGCCACTAATCCAAACCGGTCCAACACCACTAATTAAAACCCAACTCCAAAAATTAATACCCCAAAAATAATACCCTAATAAAACTTACATTTTTACTTGCTAAAATTTACCATTTTTACCGTCTTCAAATTTCTCCTACGAATAATTTCTCCGAAATAATCGTCCCTCAACACCCCTCTAGGGACCTTTGAAGCTATAAACTCATGTACAAAGACGATAACATTCTTATTAATACCAAACTAGTAAATAAGGTAAAAATTAAGAGTTGGGATGTGACAATTCTCCCCTCCTTATAAAAATTTCGTCCTCGAAATTTACGTACTTGTCAATCAAAGAGATAGAAATATTGCTGCCTCATTTGCTCATCTGATTCCCAAGTAGCTTCCTCTACTTGATGACTTCTCCAAAGCACCTTGACAAGTGGGATTGTCTTGTTCCTAAGCACTTGCTCCTTTCGGTCAAGAATCTGAACCGGTTCCTCTTCATAGGTCAAATCTTTTTGCAAACTAATCGGCTGCTCTTGTAGCACATGAGAGGGATCAGCAATACACTTGCGAAGCATGGATACATAAAACACATTATGTATCCTGGATAAATCTGGAGGCAAAATTAACCGATAAGCAAGTGGGCCAACTCGATCTATTATCTCATAAGGGCCAATATACCTCGGACTAAGCTTCCCACGTTTACCAAAACGTACTACCCCTTTCCAAGGAGATAGTTTCAAGAACACCCAATCACCCACTTGAAACTCAAGGTCCTTCATGCGGACATCTGCATAACTCTTCTACCTACTTTGAGTAGCCTTGAGTCTATCTCTGACCACTTTAATCTTCTCATTTGTATCATGGATTAACTCAGGACCACAAACCTCTTTTTCTCCTACTTCATTCCAACACAAAGGTGTACGACACTGCTTCCCATAAAGTGCCTCAAAGGGAGCCATACCAATACTAGAATGATAGCTGTTGTTATATGCAAATTCCATCAAAGATAGGTTTTTATCCACACTCCCCCTGAACTGCAAGGCACACGATCTCAACATATCCTCCAAAGTCTGAATAGTCCTCTCCGATTTCCCATCAGTCTGAGGATGAAAGCAGTGCTGAAGTGTAGGTCAGGTACCTAAAGCTGCCTAAAGAGGCTTCCCAGAATTTAGAAGCAAATCTAGGATCCCGATCCGACACTATTGATTCAGGTACACCATGAAGTCTCACAATCTCATTCACATAAAGCTCAGCCCAATTTTTCCAGTGTATACCTTTTTCCCCACCGGCAAGAAATGTGCAGATCTGGTGAGTCTAATCCACAATCACCTAAATATGTTATGCCCTTCACGGGTACGAGATAAACTGAAAAACAAAATCCATGGTGATGTGATCCCACTTCCACACTAGAATAGACAACAGCTCAAGCAACCCAGAAGGTTTTTGCCTTTCAGCTTTCATTTTTTGACAGATCAAACACCTACTCACAAAAGCTGCAATTTCTCTCTTCATGTTTTGGCCACCAATAAAAAATCCTTCAAAGTCCGATACATCTTTGTACTACCCGGATGAGCAGCATATGCAGAACTATGAGCTTCCTCCATTATCTCTTTCTTTAACTCTTCATTCCTCTTTGGAACACAAAGCCTATTTTTGAACAATAAAGTTTCATCTCTTCTTATCGAAAAATCCACGGCGGCTCCACGCAATGCTCTTTCTATCAACTGAACTATAGAAGGATCATTATATTGAGTCTCCCGCACTTTATCAACCAAAACTGGCGTCACATGGAAACTAGCTTCAAAGGCACCAACATCATCCACCGCTAAATCCCTCATGTAGCTCGCAACTCATAAAGAAGTGAAACTCGAACCGTCCTCATGTGAGACAAAGATATGGTGGGATTTCGACTAAGAGCATCAGCTACCATATTAGCTTTCCCAGGATGATACTCAATAGTACAATCATAATCATTGATTAACTTCATCCACCTTCTCTGCCTCATATTTAACTCTCTTTGAGTGAACACATACCGAAGACTCTTGTGATCGGTAAAAATCTGACACTTGGCTTCATAAAGATAGTGTCTCCACAACTTGAGAGTAAAAACTACCGCTGCAAGCTCTAGATCATGAGTGGGATAATTAACCTTATGCAGCTTCAATTGCCTAGAAGCGTAGGTAATAACTCGATCATGCTGCATCAATACCCCGCCTAGACCTCGTCTAGAAGCATCACAATAAACCACATACTCCCCACTATCATCCGGAAGTGCCAAAACAGGAGCACTAGTCAACCAATTCTTTAATTCTTGAAAACTTTGCTCACACGGATCTGACCATTCGAACTTAAGTACCTTCTTGGTCAATCTTGTAAGTGGAGCAGTAATCTTTGAAAAATCTTGCACAAAGCGTCGATAATACCTGCTAACCCCAAGAAACTACGAATCTCCGACACAGTGGTGGGTCTTCTCCAATTTGACATTGCATCCACAATTTGAGGATCCACACTAACACCTTCTGCCGGAAACTACATGACCCAAGAACCCCACTTATCCAGCCCAAATTCACACTTGCTGAACTTAGCATACGACTGAGCATTTCTCAAAGTCTGCAATATCATTCTTAGATGTTTGGCATCCACCTTCTCACTTTTTAAGTATACCAAAATGTCATCTATGAATACGATCAGGAAGCGGTCAGATATGGATAAAACACCCTATTCATGAGATCCATGAAAGCAGTGGGTGCATTAGTAAGTTCAAAAGGCATCACCACAAACTCATAATGACCATAGCGTGATCGAAAAGCAGTCTTGGCTATGTCACTCTCCTGGATCCGTAACTGATGATAACTAGATCTCAAGTCAATCAAATAAATCATCAATGCGAGGCCACATATATTTATTCTTCACCGTGACTTGAATTTAGCTTCCTATAATCAATGCATAATCTCATGGTGCCATCTTTCTTCTTAACAAACAACACCGGAGCACCCCATGGAGACATGCTAGGCCAAATAAAACCTTTGCCTACCAACTCCTGCAGTTGAGTCTTCAACTCTTTCAATTCCGCTGGAGCCATTCTGTAAGGTGCCTGTGAGATAGGCATAGTTCCAGGAAGTAACTTAATAGAAAAGTCTATCTCCCTTACATGAGGCAAACCAAGCAACTCCTCGAGAAAAACATCCGGAAACTCTATTACTACAAGAATATCCTCTACTTCCAACACTCCCACACTTGTATCCATAATATGAGCTAAATATGCCTGACAGCCTTTATTTAACAATTTCCTAGCAGCAACAACTGATATCAGGCAACTCGAAATAACATCTCTCTCCCCTTGAAATGCAACCTCAAATCCATCTGGACTTCGAAGCACCACTTCTTTTCAGAAACAATCCACCATAGCTCTATAAGCCTCCAAAAAGTCCATTCCCAATATCACATCAAACTCCACTATATCCAAAGGAATTAGATCAGCTTTAAACTTAGTTCCTTTCACCAATACTGTCACGCCCCGACTCTTAAATTTTACCTTAATTACTAGCATTGTGGTAATAAGAATTTTACCATCTTCGTCATTGAATTTATAATCCTAAAGTCCCTAGAGGTGTGTTGAGGGACGAATATTTCGAAAGAATTATTCGAAGGATGAAAATGTGACGACGGTAAAAATGGTAAATTTTAGCTAGTAAAAGGTAATTTTTAGTGTGGTATTATTTTGGGGTGTTGAATTTTTGGAATTTGGGTTAAATATGGTGTTGGATCGGCTGGGGCCGAGCCCAACCCATTTCTTCCTCTTTTCTTTCTCTCTTTTCCTCCCGGTTTTCTCTTCCCCCGAGCCTTCACTGCCGAAAGTTTTCCGGCCGCCCGTTCGCCGCCGTCCGGCCGCCCCAGACCGCCGCACCAGTCCCAAATGATCGGTCTCCAACCCAGCTACAGTTCTAGACCGGTGGCAGCCTCCCTAGCGCCGCCGTGAAGGAGGAATCGACGCCGAAAGCCCCGACTGCCGAAAGCTTCTTTTCGCCGGAACTCCTTCCTCCGACCGCCATATCCGGCGAGCCTTGGCTCCAAAGGAAGCCCTCCTCCCGTGCTTCAATCCCTCCAAAGGGCTCCCTCCATCTTGAGCTAGGTAAGGAGAAATCGGTATTTCAAATTCTAGGGCTTTATTGTGTGTTTGTGTTCGATTGACATGGTTAGGCTTAGAATTGGAGTTTGTGGTAGTTAGGAATGTTGTAGAGGAGGTTGAGAGGAAGGTGCTGTCAAATTTTGGTGAGCATCGGAGGTCACCGGAGTTGGTCACCGGCCGCCGAGAAAATGTTTTTGGTGGAGAATATTATGAGGAGTTTAATGGAATGAGTTTTAGAATTTTTGGAGGAGTTTTGGATAGGTTTTGGAATTTGTTAAGTTTGGTATTTTGGCGGATTAATAAGTTAAAATCCGGCCATTGGATTATTTTTTATGATTAGGACGTTGGAAGGTGATTTTTGAGGATGTCGGTATTTATGGAGATTTGTGGTTGGCAGTGAAGTTAAGATTTAGGACGATAGGCATGGTTGAGCGCGAGAAGCTCATATTTAATTATGCCTATTATCTTTGAACGTTGGGATTTATTTGAGGAATTATTTATGTTTTGGAACAGGACGCGAGGAGGCTCGAGCAGAGGAGACCTCCGACCGACGTCAGGCTTAGGCCTAAGTTGTGAGTGGACCTTTGTTTTTTAAATAATGTTTTATTGTTGAATAATTTCCGTTCTTGGAATTTATCCTGAATTGAGAATTTCAGTGATTTTACTCATTTTATTTAACGTTATGAGTATAGTATGTATATGAGAGAACGCTAGCTAGCCATACGTGTTCCCCTCATAATGAGGAAAAATGCCATTATGAGGTGACGTGAGCGTTAGACGCCAGCGTCGTAGCCCTGTACGACTTTCTACTTTCCGAGTTCATTCTATGTTTTTAGATTCATTCATAGAATTCGTACAGGGAGTAATCACGTATAAATACCACCCGGTTCCCCCCCCATACTGAGGAAAAATGCCACTATGGGGTGACGTGCGCGTTAGACGCGAGCGTAGTAGCCTGGTATGACTATCTACTTTCAAGCTTATTCATAGATAGCATACATGGAGTAGACGGGTGTGAATACATACTGATATAATTATATAATTTTAGCCTGAGAGGCTGTACTTGTTTAAGATTTGGAGACTAGCCATAACTAGTCGTGTCCTTGATAGTTTTTCTTGGGGAAATATTATTGTTGTCGAGATTGTTTTGTTCACTCACCCTGACGTGATTAAATATTTTTTCCTGGGCTTTTCCTTCATTTTTAATCGCCCAGTCTGCAGAGTTCGGGTGGGGTCTAGAAGGAGGCGCCGAGGCATAGTCACCCACATTTCCACTACTGTTCGCCAGTAGGTCATTTGTTTAAACCCACTAGGATTTTTATCAGCTTCCGTTGTCTTTCTTGTAGTAGCTCTGAAAACTTTCGGAAAAATAATTGTGTATTATTTTATTCAGTTATTTGGATTAAAGTGAAGATTAATATTTTGGGTTAAGAGGGTGTTCTATATTTTTCCGGGTTAGGGTTGTCCATTTTCAAGGGAGGTTTGTCGAGTCCTTCGGTAAATTTTCCTTGGAGGTGGTCCCCGCAGGACTTACCTCGGGTTTCAGGGTGAAATTCGGGGTGGGTCTTGACAGTTGGTATCAAAGCTCTAGGTTTCATTTCCTGCCTCCATAATACTATTATATTTGCCTAAGAAGCATGTAGTTCCTATAGAGTGGTGGTCCGACCGCGGCGGATTCATTAGCATTTTATGCTTTGGATACTATGTGTTATTGGGTATATGTGATAGTTCTGCTAGTCTTATTTTTAGACTACTTAATATCTCCTTCCTCAGGTACTATGCCTCCTAGACGCCGACCCCGGGTAGCTACCTCGACCAACGCGAATGATGGTGATGAGGTCAGAGGATTAGTTGATTCCATTGGGAGTATGCTGAGGGGTGTTTTAGACAGGGTTCAGCACCCACATTCTGTGAGGAAGAAGGATGTCTTCGTTGCTGGGGCAATTGAGTTCAAGGGTGCCAAGGGACCCCTTGATGCATATACGTGGGTAGACAAGATGGAAATGGCTTTCGAGAGCACTGATATACCGGAAGAAAAGAAAGTGAAGATGGCAGTGACTTTTCTGGATGACTCTGCACATCATTGGTGGACTCTCGCTAGCAGAAATAATGGTGGTGCTCAGGACATGACTTGGGAGCAGTTTAAGACGCTCTTCTTAGGTCAGTATTTCAGTCATGCTTGTCGTATCAGGATCCAGTCGGATTTTCTGAACATGAAGAAGATGGATGATGAGGGTGTCATTGAGTTTAAGCAGAGGTTCACTACCTTGAGCTACCATGTGCCTTATTTGGTTCCTGATGAGAGGACCAGGATTGACATGTTCATTGGAGCACTTGGCGGAGTGTACGCCGAGAAGATGACCGGTGTCATTTACCCGACCTTTCCTGATGCGGTTACTGCAGCCATGGCCATCGAGACCAGGAGGACTTATAGTGCACGGCCCCGGGATTTCGGTGGTCCCAGCCAGGGTCCATCGAAGAAGGCCGCTTCATCATCCGCTTCTGGATCTTCAGCGGGTAGTGGCAGTAGTGGAGGATTAGGTTCTGGATCTCGGAGTAGATTTAGACGACATTACCGGAGACCTTTCAGGAGCCAGTTGGGTAGGCAGCAGACCAGTCAGTTTAGTGCTGGTGGTAGTTCCCAAGGGGGATCATTTGTTGGTCATACTTTTTCCTTTGGTCAACAGTAGTCATCTGGATGCTTTGAGTGTGGTGGTCTTGATCATATCAGGAGAGACTGTCCTTTGTTGGCACAGAGGACCGCCCCTACTCAGCCAGTCGGTCAGTCTTCAGCTAGAGGTTCCAGCGGTGGTTCAGCAGCCAGGGGTGGCTCTCAGCAAAGTGGTGGTCAGCGTGGACGTCCCATGACTCGCGCTAGACTTCATGCTATGACCCAGCAGGAGGGTCGTACCTCTCCAGATGTCATCATTGGTACGTTATTAATTTTTGGCCAGCCAGCATTTACTTTAATTGACCCTGGAGCTACGCATTCATTTATGTCTAGTAGATTCGCTCTCCATGCCAATGTGCCATCATCGTCTCTTCCAGGCAAGTGGCATGTATCTCTTCCCTCTGGTGAGGCGATCAGAATAGATTGGGTGTTTAGTGGTTATGAAGTGCTAGTAGAGGGATTTAATTTCAAGGCAGATTTAATTCCTCTAAATATTGTGGAGTTTGATGTGATCTTGGGGATGGACTTTTTGGAGACTTACAGAGCTATGGTGGATTGTTTCCGGAAAGAAGTGGTACTTCGGAGTCCAGATGGATTCGAGGTTGTTTTTTAGGGAGAAAGAGATGTGATTTCAAACTGCCTGTTATCAGCTGTGGCAGCTAGAAAATTGTTAAATAAAGGCTGTCAGGCATTTCTAGCTCATGTTGTGGATACAAGAATATGAGTGTTGGAAGTAGGGGATATTCCTGTAGTAAGAGAGTTTCCGGATGTGTTTCCCGAGGAGTTGCCTGGTTTGCCTCCTGTAAGGGAGATAGATTTTTCTATCGAGTTACTTCCTGGAACTAGACCTATCTCTCAGACATCTTACAGAATGGCTCCAGCGGAATTAAAGGAGTTGAAGACTCAATTGCAGGAGTTGGTAGACAAGGGTTTTATTCGGCCTAGCATGTCTCCATGGGGTGCCCCGGTGTTGTTTGTTAAGAAGAAAGATGGCACCATGAGACTATGCATTGATTTTAGGAAGCTTAATCAGGTCACAGTGAAGAATAAGTATCCGTTGCCGCGCATTGATGATTTGTTTGATCAGTTGAGGGGTGCTTCTGTTTTCTCAAAGATTGATTTGAGATCTGGGTATCATCAGTTGCGGATCCGGGAGAGTGATGTGGCCAAGACTGCCTTTCGCTCACGGTATGGTCATTATGAGTTTGTAGTGATGCCTTTTGGACATACTAATGCACCCGCGGCGTTCATGGATCTCATGAATAGGGTGTTTAGTCCATATCTTGATCGGTTTGTGATCGTATTCATAGATGATATTTTGGTATACTCGAAAAGTGAGAAGGAGCATGCCAAACATCTAAGATTGATTTTGCGGACTTTGAGAAATGCTCAGTTGTTTGCCAAGTTCAGCAAGTGTGAATTTTGGCTGGATAAAGTGGGATTCTTGGGTCATGTAGTTTCAACGGAAGGTGTTAGTGTGGATCCCCAGAAGGTGGAAGCAGTGTCCAGTTAGAGAAGACCCGCCTCTGTGACGGAGATTCGTAGTTTCTTGGGGTTAGCAGGTTATTATCGGCAATTTGTGCAAGACTTTTCAAAGATTGCAGCTCCACTAACAAGGTTGACCAGGAAGGGAGTCAAGTTGGAATGGTCAGATCAGTGTGAGCAAAGTTTTCAAGAATTAAAGGATCGCTTGACTAGTGCTCCTGTTTTGGCGCTTCCGGATGATAGTGGGGAGTACGTAGTTTACTGTGATGCTTCTAGACGAGGTCTAGGCGGAGTGTTGATGCAGCATGATCGAGTGATTGATTACGCTTCTAGGCAACTGAAGCCGCATGAGGTGAATTATCCCACCCATGATTTAGAGCTTGCAGCAGTAGTTTTTACTTTCAAGTTGTGGAGACACTATCTTTGTGGAGCCAAGTGTCAGATTTTTACCGATCACAAGAGTCTTCGGTATGTGTTCACTCAAAGGGAGTTGAATATAAGGCAGAGAAGGTGGATGGAGTTGATCAGTGATTATGATTGCACTATTGAGTATCATCCTGGAAAAGCTAATGTGGTAGCTGATGCTCTTAGTCGAAATCCCACCATATCATTATCTCACCTCAGGATGGTTAGAGTTCCACTTTTTTATGAGTTGCGAGCTACAGGAGTAGATTTGGCGGTGGATGAAGTAGGTGCCTTGGTAGCTAGTTTTCATGTGAGGCCAGTGTTGGTGGATAAAGTGCGTGAGGCGCAGTATAATGATCCTTCCATAGTTCAGTTGATGGAAAGAGTAGCGAATGGAACAGCCGTTGATTTTTCGGTAAGAAGAGATGGAACCTTGTTGTTCAAAAATAGGCTTTGTGTTCCAAAGAGGAATGAAGAGTTAAAGAAAGAGATTTTGGAGGAAGCTCATAGTTCTGCATATGCTGCTCATCCGGGTAGTACGAAAATGTATCGGACCTTGAAGGATTATTATTGGTGGCCAAACATGAAGAGGGAAATTGCAGCTTTTGTGAGTAGATGTCTGATTTGTCAGCAGGTGAAGGCTGAAAGGCAGAAACCTTCAGGATTGCTTGAGCCGTTGCCGATTCCAGTGTGGAAGTGGGACCACATCACCATGGATTTTGTTTTCAGTTTACCTCGTACTCGTGAAGGGCATGACGGAATTTGGGTGATTGTGGATAGACTCACTAAATCTGCACATTTCTTGCCGGTGGGAAAGAAGTATACACTGGATAGATTGGCGGAGCTTTATGTGAATGAGATCGTGAGACTTCATGGCGTACCTGAATCCATAGTGTCAGATCGGGATCCTAGATTTGCTTCGAAATTCTGGGGAGCTCTTCAGGCAGCATTAGGTACTCGACTACACTTCAGCACTGCTTTTCATCCTCACACTGATGGGCAATCAGAGAGGACTATCCAAACTTTGGAGGATATGTTGAGATCATGTGCCTTGCAGTTCAGGGGGAGTTGGGATAAGAACCTATCTTTGATGGAATTTGCTTACAACAACAGTTTCCATTCGAGTATTGGCATGGCACCGTTTGAGGCACTGTATGGGAAACAATGTCGTACACCTTTATGTTGGAATGAAGTCGGAGAAAGAGAGCTTTGTGGTCCTGAGATTATCCATGACACAAATGAGAAGATCAAGGTGGTTAGAGATAGACTCAAGGCCGCTCAGAGTAGGCAAAAGAGTTATGCAGATGTCCGCAGGAAGGACCTTGAGTTTCAAGTGGGTGATTGGGTGTTCCTGAAACTATCTCCTTGGAAAGGGGTAGTACGTTTCGGTAAGCGTGGGAAGCTTAGTCCAAGGTATATCAGGCCTTATGAGATAATAGAGCGAGTTGGCTCTCTGGCCTATCGGTTGGTGTTGCCTCCGGAGTTGTCCAAGATACATAATGTGTTTCATGTATCCATGCTTCGCAAGTATATTGCCGATCCTTCTCATGTGCTTGAAGAGCAGCCGATTAGTTTGCAGAAGGATTTGTCCTATGAAGAGGAGCCAGTTCAGATTCTTGACCGAAAGGAGCAAGTGCTTAGGAACAAGACAATCCCGCTCGTCAAAGTGCTTTGGAGAAGCCATCAAGTAGAGGAAGCTACTTGGGAATCAGAGGAGCAAATGAGACAACAGTATCCCTATCTCTTTGAGTAGTGTGTTTGTAAATTTCGAGGACGAAATTTTTATAAGGAGGGGAGAATTGTCACGCCCCGACTCTTAAATTTTACCTTAATTACTAGCATTGTGGTAATAAGAATTTTACCGTCTTCGTCATTGAATTTATAATCCTAAAGTCCCTAGAGATGTGTTGAGGAACGAATATTTCGAAAGAATTATTCAAAGGAAGAAAATGTGACGACGGTAAAAATGGTAAATTTTAGCTAGTAAAAGGTAATTTTTAGTGGGGTATTATTTTGGGGTGTTGAATTTTTGGAATTTGGGTTAAATATGGTGTTGGATCGGCTGGGCCGAGCCCAACCCATTTCTTCCTCTTTTCTTTCTCTCTTTTCCTCCCGGTTTTCTCTTCCCCCGAGCCTTCACTGCCGAAAGTTTTCCAGCCGCCCGTTCGCCGCCGTCCGGCCGCCCCAGACCGCCGCACCGGTCCCAAATGATCGGTCTCCAACCCAGCTACAGTTCTAGACCGGTGGCAGCCTCCCTAGCGCCGCCGTGAAGGAGGAATCGACGCCGAAAGCCCTGACTACCGAAAGCTTCTTTTCGCCGGAACTCCTTCGTCCGACCGCCGTATCCGGCGAGCCTTGGCTCAAAAGGAAGCCCTCCTCCCGTGCTTCAATCCCTCCAAAGGGCTCCCTCCATCTTGAGCTAGGTAAGGAGAAATCGGTATTTTAAATTCTAGGGCTTTATTGTGTGTTTGTGTTCG
The DNA here is from genome assembly GCA_009720345.1 of Fragaria iinumae. Lineage (NCBI taxonomy): Eukaryota > Viridiplantae > Streptophyta > Magnoliopsida > Rosales > Rosaceae > Fragaria > Fragaria iinumae. The sequence continues at coordinate 12,055,374 of CM019118.1, read as the reverse complement.
ATTGACATGGTTAGGCTTAAAATAGGAGTTTGTGCTAGTTAGGAATGTTGTAGAGGAGGTTGAGAGGAAGGTGCTGTCAAATTGTGGTGAGCATCGGAGGTCGCCGGAGTTGGTCGCCGGCTGCCGCTGCCGGTGGAGCCGCCGCCGGCGCCGCCGCTGAGAAAATGTTTTTAGAGGAGAATATTATGAGGAGTTTAATGGAATGAGTTTTAGAATTTTTGGAGGAGTTTTGGATAGGTTTTGGAATTTGTTAAGTTTGGTATTTTTGGCGGATTAATAAGTTAAAATCCGGCCATTGGATTATTTTTTATGATTAGGACGTTGGAAGGTGATTTTTGAGGATGTCGGTATTTATGGAGATTTGTGGTTGGCAGTGAAGTTAAGATTTAGGACGATAGACATGGTTGAGCGCGAGAAGCTCATATTTAATTATGCCTATTATCTTTGAACGTTGGGATTTATTTGAGGAATTATTTATGTTTTGGAACAGGACGCGAGGAGGCTCGAGCAGAGGAGACCTCCGACCGACGTCAGGCTTAGGCCTAAGTTGTGAGTGGACCTTTGTTTTTAAATAATGTTTTATTGTTGAATAATTTCCTTTGTTGGAATTTATCCTAAATTAAGAATTTCAGTGATTTTACTCATTTTATTTAACGTTTATGAGTATAGTATGTATATGAGAGAACGCTAGCTAGCCATACGTGTTCCTCTCATAATGAGGAAAAATGCCATTATGAGGTGACGTGAGCGTTAGACGCCAGCGTCGTAGCCCTGTACGACTTTCTACTTTCCGAGTTCATTCTATGTTTTTAGATTCATTCATAGAATTCGTACAGGGAGTAAGCACGTATAAATACCACCGGGTTCCCCCCCCCCCCATACTGAGGAAAAATGTCACTATGGGGTGACGTGCGCGTTAGACTCGAGCGTAGTAGCCTGGTATGACTATCTACTTTCAAGCTTATTCATAGATAGCATACATGGAGTAGACGGGTGTGAATACATACTGATATAATTATATAATTTTAGCCTGAGAGGCTGTACTTGTTTAAGATTTGGAGACTAGCCAGAACTAGTCGTGTCCTTGATAGTTTTTCTTGGGGAAATATTATTGTTGTCGAGATTGTTTTGTTCACTCACCCTGACGTGATTAAATATTTTTCCCTGGGCTTTTCCTTCGTTTTTAATCGCCCAGTCTGCAGAGTTCGGATGGGGTCTAGAAGGAGGCGCCGAGGCATAGTCACCCACATTTCCACTACTGTTCGCCAGTAGGTCATTTGTTTAAACCCACTAGGATTTTTATCAGCTTCCGTTGTCTTTCTTGTAGTAGCTCTGAAAACTTTCGGAAAAATAATTGTGTATTATTTTATTCAGTTATTTGGATTAAAGTGAAGATTAATATTTTGGGTTAAGAGGGTGTTCTATATTTTTTCGGGTTAGGGTTGTTCATTTTCAAGGGAGGTTTGTCGAGTCCTTCGGTAAATTTTCCTTGGAGGTGGTCCCAGCAGGACTTACCTCGGGTTTCAGGGTGAAATTCGGGGTGGGTCTTGACAAATACTCCACAACCACTAAACACCCAATATATTCTCATCACCTCACCGGAGGGTAGAGACACATGCCACTCACTTGGAAGAGACGATGATGGCACATTGGCATGGACGGCAAATCTACTAGAAATAAATGAATGCGTGGCTCTGGGATCAATTAAAGTAAAAGTTGGCTGACCAAAAATTAATAACGTACCAATGATGACATATGGAGAAGTACAACCCTCCTGCTGAGTCATAACATGAAGTCTAGCGCGAGTCATGAGACATCCACGTTGACCACTACCCTGCTGAGAGCCACCCCTGGCTGCTGAACTGCCATGAGTACCACCACTGAAGCCTCTGGCTGAAGGCTGACCGACTGGCTAAGTAGGGGTGGGAGTGGTCCTCTGAGCCAATAAGGGACAATCTCTCCTAAAATGATCCTGACCACCACACTCAAACCAACCAGAAGACTGCTGCTGACCAAAAGAAAAAGTCTGACCACCAGATGTCTCACCCTGGAAACTGCCACCAGAACCAAACTGACTAGCTTGCTTCCCACCTAACTGACTCCGAAAAGGTCTCCTATTACACCCCCTAGCTCTGAACTGAGAACTAGAACTCGATCCCCTACTACTGCCACTACCCGCTGAAGATCTAGAAGCGGATGATGAAGCAGCCTTCTTAGATGGACCCTAACTGGGGCCACTGAAACCTCGGGGCCAAGCATCATATGTCCCCCTGGTCTCAATGACCATGGCTACACTAACCGCATCAAGAAAGGTCGGGTAGATTACACCTGTCATCCTATCTGCATACACTCCACCAAGTGCCCCAATGAACATATCAATCATGGTCTTCTCATCAGGAACCAGATATGACACATGATATCTTAAGATAGTGAACCTCTGCTCAAACTCTATGAAACCCTCATCATCTCTCTTCTTCATGTTCAGAAAATCTGTCTGAATCCTACTACGATGAGCATGACTGAAATACTAACCCAAGAAGAGCGTCTTAAACTGCTCCCAAGTCATATTCTGAGCACCACCATTATTTTTGCTAGCGAGAGTCCACCAATGATGAGCTGAATCATCTAGAAAAGTCACTGCCATCTTCACTTTCTTTTCTTCCGGTAGTTCAATGCTCTCAAAAGCCTTTTCCATCTTATCTACCCAAGTGTATGCATCAAGAGGTCCCTTGGCACCCTTGACCTCAATTGCCCCAGCATCGATCCTTATTCTTCACAGACCGAGGCTGCTGAACTCTATCTAAAACACCTCTCAGCATGTTCCAAATGGATTCAACTAATCCTCTAACTTCATCACCCTCATTTGCGTTGGTCGAGTTAGCCTCACAGGGTCGGCGTCTAGGAGGCATAGTACCTGAGGAAGGAGATATTTAGTAGTCTGTAAACAAGACTAACAGAACTATCACACATACCCAATAACACATAGCTTCCAAAGCATAAACTGCTAATAAATCAACCGCGGTCCTATAGACACTACGTGCTACTTAGGCAAATATGATAGTGATAAGGAGGCAGAAAACGAAACCTAAAGCTCTGATACCAACTGTCAAGACCCACCCCGAATTTCACCCTGAAACCCGAAGTAAGTCTTGCGGGGTTCACCTCCAAGGAAAATTTACCTAAAATTCGGTAAAGCTCCCTCGAAAATGGACAACCCTAACCCGGAAAAAATTCAGAATACCCTCATAAAACGACTCAACCATCCTCGAACTCATCACATAAATATCCAACTAATAAAACTAACTTCACGGCAGTGGACCTTTCGAGCTCGATATCTCCCTCACAGCGGTGGTAGGGAGGCGCTCACCGGTCCAAGAAGGAAGCTGGGTCGATGGCTGACCAATTTGGACCGGTGCGGCGGCCTACGGTGGCCAGACGACGGCGGACGGGCGCGGGGAAGATCCGGTAGGAAGAGAGAGCTCGTTTGGGAAGAGAGAGAAGAGAGAGAGAGAAATGTTTTGGGCCACTAATCCAAACCGGTCCAACACCACTAATTAAAACCCATCTCCAAAAATTAACACCCTAAAAATAATACCCTAATAAAACTTACATTTTACTAGCTAAAATTTACCATTTTTACCGTCTTCAAATATTTCTCCTACGAATAATTTCTCTGAAATAATCGTCCCTCAACACCCTTTAGGGACCTTTGAAACTATAAACTCATTTAGGAAGACGGTAACATTCTTATTAATACCAAGCTAGTAAATGAGGTAAAAATTAAGAGTTGAGATGTGACATTAGTCATGTAATTGCCAATTTTTGAGTTAAGAGTTTTTAAGTTTGTCGTTTGCAACATATCTTCTCTATGGAAATTTAATCGGGAAAACATAAAGATAATTGTTGCTCATTTCTCTTCAATTTAATCGGGAAAGCATAAAGATAATTGTTGGCACTGATGTTTGTATGTCAGTTAGAGTACTCCTACACACAGGTCAGATTTCTCATGAGTCCAATTTTACTCATCTGACGTTGATTCCTAAAATAGAAGATCTGAAACTAGCATCTGATTATAGACCGATTGCTCTCTGCAATGTGGTTTACAAAATTGCATCCAAGGTGTTGGCAAACAAACTGAAACGCATCCTCCCATAAGTGATCTCTCCTCTTCAAAGTGCATTCGTACCGGGTCGCTTAATCTCAAAGAATACTCTAGTAGCTACTGAAATTGGTCATTTCATGAAAAAGCTTCGCCGGCAGTCACAAGGTTTCTTCTCATTGAAACTTGATATTTCAAAGGCCTATGATAGGTTAGAGTGGAGTTTTTTGGAAGCAGTCCTTCTGAAGCTGGGCTTTCGCCACACCTGGGTTAATAGTGTCTTGGCGACAGTTAAATCGGTCAGTTACTTGATTCTGATTAATGGTACTCCTACCGGTTTTATCTTACCTACTAGAGGGATTCGTTAAGGCGACCCTCTATCTCCATATCTATTCATGTTGCTGCAGAAGGACTATCCTCCTATATATCTGCATCTCACAGACAAGGTTTAATAAAAGGAATTTCAGTTTCTCCTACAGCTCCCACCATCCACCACTTACTTTTTGCAGACGATAGCTTTCTCTTTGGGGAAGCTTCTATACAAGAATGTCATGCTTATAAACAGATTTTGTCTACCAATGCAAGGGCATCTGGTCAAAATATTAATCTGCAAAAATCAAGTGTCGTTTTCAGCGGTAATGTGCGACCTAGGGAGAAAAGTATGTTAGCATCATGTCTCTGGAAACTTGATTTCTCAGCTGATGCAAATTGAGAATATCGACTTTTGGAGATGCATAAAAAATTTGTTACATTGATTGATTGGTAATTTATGTACTCCTCGACTGACAAATTCAAACCCACAAGAAACTAACCACTTCTCTCTATCGCAGTTTGTATCAAAAAAAAAAAAAAACTGGAGAAAATAATCGATGTTGTGCTATTCATTTCAATTTCGAATTATTCTCAACAACTTTGATCAAAGTTGGAAAAACTGAAACACACACTTTTCCATGTCTGCACGGTTCAACAGGTTATTGGCCCTATATCAACCTGATCGGAAAAAAAAAACAAAAAAACAAAACCCTGATCGAAAACCTTATTTGGTTTAAAAGCTTTGATCTTCTACAAGAATATTAATTTGGTATCCCATCTTTCATAGAGCAGTTATCTACAAAACCCTAAAGGCGGCCTCCACCTACCTCTAACTTCTTCTTCGTCCGACAGCACCATGATGGCGACTCTGGCTCTTCTCTTGCCATCGTCATAAGGTCTGTTGCTAGACGAGGAATTGAAACCAATTGCTCTTGGGTTTTGCCACAGAGAGGATAGACGGGTTTTGAAGTGTGGTTTTGGCTGGGAGAATGAGAGGATGGAGGTTGTCGTGGCTATTCAATCCGGGGACCGTTTTCTCTGACGACGAAGGCGTCTGAGATTGGATCCGATGGTGGTTGTCATGCAAACGTGGATTCTCGATCTATAGTCGCATGGGGCTGTGACAGCCTCACTTATGGCAGATGGGTTTGGTGTTGGGGTAGGAAGGCTGCAGTTTTGGGTGACATAGTTTGTGGCGGCGTGCGACGCTGACTTTGCCAACGAAGTAGGATGCAGCGGATGTAGAGGAATGGAAGGACAAAACTAAACATGATGATGGGCCTGTGTGTGCTATCTTTGGTGGACTCTTGGGCTTACTAAGTGGGGCTAGGGTTTTGCTCTCAGCCCAACCACTAGGATTTTAGCTTTTATATAATTACAATAATTTTCTATTTTTTTTAGGAACTTTAGTTAGGTCTTGATGCCTGTAGATTATGATGTTCTTTTATATCTAGATAGTGAAAACTTTTGATGCACCGCAATTGAGCGTCTTGGCAACAAAAGTTTTCATGCAAAATTATCTCTATGTAGGGTAAGATTATAGTTTGCTAGGCCCATCATCTTTTACCAGCGGAAATGCACAATGTAATGGTATGTGAATCACCTTTGGGGTCTGTATCGGTGTCATTCTGGATTGCGACTATTAATACAATGGGTTATAAGTTCGCCTTTGTTTCAAAAAAACAAATTTATTTGGTAATAGCACATTCGTTATTGTTGTTTAGTTCTCTATAGGGTTTCTTATGCATGAAGAAGGGAACAAACTACAACTACAACCACATCAACAATAAGAACTAAGGAGATCAGAGATCTTTTGTTAGTGACTATGTGATATTGCATCTTCAAAGCAATGCAATAGATTGTTGTAATAGTTGTAGGGTTGGTAATTTGGGCCATGTTAAAACTAACCAACCGTACCAACCTAGTTGGTATACCAAAGACTTGGTAACCGACTTACTTAGTACGGTATACCATACCAGTCTTGGTAACATGGTTGATACTTGGTATTGAGATTTTCATACCATCGATATACCGTACCAACCATGTATGTGTAATTATGCAAAAATACACTCATATCTATGTAGTAAACGAGAATTGAACCTCTAACATCTTATAAACAACCTATAAAATGTATAATATATGTAAAGACAATTAAAATATATGTATAATATATAATATATGTATTATTTTATATTTATAACATACTATAGATATAAATACAATTAAACTATAAAATGTTTAAATTTTAGCTAGAGGTATGTTTCGAAACCATGACTGCTCTGATTGAAAATATGACCACATACCATCAGACCAAAGCTGGTATTTATGAAAGAATTATATTTATCATTTCATTTTTTGGACCACAATCTACACTTGGTAGAGGCATATTATAAACCGTACCAACCATACCAACTTCGGTGGTTGGTTTTGGTAGAGGATTTTGCCTACCAATCATAAGTTAGTTGGTACATGGTATTGGTAAATAAAGACGGTATACCTACCAATGTCAGCTCTAAATAGTTGTGGGTCATCTATCTATGTAAAAAACTTTTTTTTTTTTTTTTTTTTTTTTGCAGTAGTGGAGATTATATCTTATAGAACGTGGTGTAGAATGAAACTTGATTGATTTTAGAGACTATGCAAATAAGAGTTGATCATGTTTTGCTATTTGTTAGCTAATTCGATACTAAAAAGAACTATAACTCTCCGAGGATGACGCAAACCTCACCGCCGAGTGGGGAAGCAGGTCTCCGCCGCGGTGGTCACTTCTTTGAGACCTGTGGAGATGGTGAAGGAGTACCGGACTCCAACCATACCACATCAAAAAACGCAAAAAACTTAGAAACCAAATCAATCGTACAAAAAACTAAACCAAAACGAAAGCAAAAAAACAAAACAGAGCGCGAGAGCGAGCATCGAAAGAGCGAGATCGACAGTAGCAAAAGAGCGAGAGCAGGAGATCGAGAGTGGAAGAGGAGGAGGAGTAGGAGCCAAATACGCCTACTTAAGGAGGAGGGGACGCGTATTAGTACGCGGGTGGTAAACGTATGAGACACGTATTGTACTCGTATGGTACGCGTATTGTGTGCGTCACTAGTATACACGTTCCCATAGATACGATTTTATTATTTGTTTTTTATTATTTTAAATCAGATTCTATGTGTGTGTCTTGACCATGGCACACTTTCACAATCAAATCTAAATTGAAAGAATAATACCAAAACAATTAGTACGAAAAAAAAAAAGTATTGCTAAACAAAACCCATTTACCAAACAGATGCTAGAGAAGTAAAGAATACCTTTGGCTTTTCTTTTTTCCTTCCTAAGTGTAGTCTATTTGCTCTGCTTGATAACGACAAAAGAGAAAAAAGAAAAAAAATGAGATAGACGCACCAGCTTCCCCCCACATTGCATATCAGTTGATTACATTAGAAAAAGAAACATAGGAGACATACCTGGAACCATTCATTCAAAAAATATATAAACTGACCATGAAGGTACCTAACAGATTCAAAGACATTCCCAAACAACATTCCCAATTCAGAGATAGTAATTCAAAAAGAAAAATCTTTGATGGAAGTCGAGTTTCAGTAAGACATCAAAATTGAAAAATGCAGAAACAAAGATTTCATAAAAGTTGATAATACCTTCAGTTAGATTTGTTCAAAAAGGTGAATATGCAATCACCGGTTTTGACATCAATCTTTTCCTCTCTCTAGATTTTAATCTGATATGCTCCTCAATTTGCGTGAGTTCTCTTCTTTAATGTGAACTGTTAACTAAGACGGGTGAATAGTGATGAAGCCATACCTTTATGCTATCTCCAATCCCCAATCGTGGCTCTGACGGTTGTTCTATTCTTTAGAGATCGTGTGCTCTCTGATCGTGCAACTGCATTCCTCCTTTCTACTCTCCCTTTCTTTTCAACTGCACTATGACGTATTTATAAAATTCTCTCCTTTTTTTTTTTTATCTCTTTTACCTTGTTACCCTTCCTTAATATTTATTCACTTCAAAACAGAGTAATAAAGGAAGGGCAATTTGAGGGATATCTGAGTGTTTAACCAAGAGCAGTTTCATAAGCCAAATTAGCTTAATTAATATTAATACTGAAAGAGCAGAACGATAGTTTGAATTTCAGATAACTACTGTCCAAACTTAACACTATATATCCCAATAAGTTTGCGGTTATATCTTCTCATCTTTACGTGCAAAACTCACGTTCAACCATGAACGAAAAAATTACTTTGTCATTCTCACACGACTCCTCACATACGTATTTCCATTTTCAAAACACGAAGGAAGTCAAAACGGTATGTACGTATATTGCATGTACGCCTTGGCTATTGATTGACTGTTAGGTTAGTTTATGATCAATATTATTTTTGTTGAAGTCGAAGGATGATACTATATGCAAAAGGGGATCACCAAGCTTAAGAAGATTCTAGAGGCTCAGTTCAACTCAGAAGACTACATGAGGTTTTACATGTATCCTTTTCAGCATAGTTTGCATTTGTACACTAGTAGGAAAAAAGGCGACGGGTATATTTAGATTTTGTCGCTTAGGTACTTCCTAAGCGACGAAAACTCATTTTGTCGCTACAGATACAATTTTCGTCGCTACAATTCTCTGGAGCGACGAAATTATTTTGTCGCCTAAGATTCGTCGCCACAGATCCCACACAGGCGACAACAACAAATTTGTCGCAAATTATTTCTTAAGCGACGAAACATTAACCCTTAAGCGACGAAAACGTTAGTCGCATAAGATTCATAACTTAACCGACAAATCTATATTTCGTCGCTTTAGTTTTAGACTAAAGCGACAATAATTTGACTCTTGAGCGACGAAAAAAATTAGTCGCGTGATATCCTAAACCTAAGCGACAAATTTTATTTTCGTCGCTTTAGATAAAAACTAAAGCGACGAAAATTTTGACTCTTAAGCGACGAAATGGTTTGTCGCTTAAGTGAAATCTTCTTTATATCATCTGCATCAGTTCCAGATCGAAAAACTGGAGGAAAACAGATCGAGCTACAGTGAAAAAAAATGATGAGATTGTTGAGGCTCATTGGTGGGTACTGCGACATTGTGACCAAGTCGACATGTTTAGAGTGTCACATGAACAACTTTGCAAAATTAAATATGGTGACAGATGGGAAGAGATGCAAAAGAAGACATTTCCTAAATACTTCACAAAATGGGTGCGTTTAAGTTTCATGTTTTTACACGACAATTTCATGTGTTTGTGATTCCAAAAATTAACATGTTTTGATGTTTTTTCAGGTTGCAAAGTTGCAAGAAGAAAATAGTGTACACTACAAACCCGAGTTGTCGTATTTGGCTGGTAAGCCGCAACATGTGAATATATACGCTGCTTGTGTAGTGAACGACATTAAGTTTTTAACATTGCATCGAGATTATGGTCGAAAGACACAAAACAGTGGCGTGATGTGTGTGGGTACGGAAGACGGAGCTGAATATTACGGGGTCGTTATATCTGTTGTGGAGCTAGTCTACGCAACTGGTATGCCAGTTGTGTTATTGAAGTGTAGATGGTTCAACGACCCAAATATACCGAGGAGTACCAAGAGGGATCATGGTCTGTTATCAGTGAATACATGCACAAGCTGGTATGAGAATCAACCGTTTATTGTTGCCACAATGGCAAGACAAGTTTTTTATCTTGATGATCCAAAGGAGGGTGGGGGTTGGAAAGTTGTTAACGTGATGTCGCATAGAGGTATTTACACTGCAACTACACTTGAGATGGGTATTGCAAATAGAGATATTGAGAATGTCACTCTTGAACCATATCAAGAAGCCTCGACGTCTAATATCCCCGACACGGAGACTATTCGCATCAACAACGACATCTACTTCCAACCCCGCGAGTACGTTCCTATTTCTAATTTAGAGTTTGACTTCGGTTCACTTCCATTCATCCGGCCAGACGATGAAGAGGAAGACTCAGACGATCATTCATATGAAGAGAGTGAGGATGATTTAGAAGACAGAGACTACGTTGATAGCGATTGAAAACTCATGATGTGTTAAAACGTCAAATTTTCAATTTAATTATGTCTTGAATTTATTATATATGTAATGAATTTATTTTATTAGTTGTGATATGTATTAATTTCTGATTAATACTTTACTAACATTTTGGATGCAGCGGAAATATAAACGTTGTAATCCACCAACGGTGACTTGAATCCATATAGGACAACTAATATCAAAACCTAAAAGGCCATGGGTTAAAAGAAAACCAAATCCAAAACAATCAATTAAAATTAATATATGAAAATAAGTAAATCTGCATTTTGAAGGTCTAAACGGACTCGGATAGCCTAAAAAGCCCATAGGTCGTGGCGTAGCGACGAGTTTGGTTCGTTAGGCCGTTCTGCTTCCAGAAAGGTATCATAATAGTCAATCGGACACCAAACGCCAAATCTAGAGCAAACCGGGTTTGTACATGTTTCCATTGATCTGCTCTTCAACCTCGGTCTTGCCATATGTTCTATATCACATTTTATAAGTATTAATTAACAGAAAGTGAAATATAAATGATTTTCCAACTTAAGCGACGAATTTTGTCATTTTTGTCGCTTTAAAACGTATATTGTTTGGCGGAAAGTCAAAAAATTAAGCCACTTAAGCGACGAAAGGAAACAATTCGTCGCTTTGGCCCAAATATTTGGCGGGCTTCGTTCCCAAATTTTGGCCCAAATTTAAAATAACTTGACAAAAATCCCTAAGCGCATCATCGCTTTATGCCTTACTGCGCTCGATCTCAATCCCAAATCGGTTCAAATCTCCCCTCTTCCTCCGCTCAGAAAACCCAACTCCCCTCTTCCTCCTTACCGGTCCAAATCCCTTCACTCCGTCTTCCTCCTCTTGCCCAACCATCGAAAGCCTGATTCCTTCCTCCTCCACCGCTCACTACCTAGATGTCGCCGGCGCTCGAGAAAAGGAAAGCTCGGGAGGAGGCGGAGGAGCGTCTGCGACTGGAGTGTGCACAACAATACGGCTCCTCTTCTGCCGGATCCAACACAGCCACTCCGACGACGACGGCGCCTGCAGGATCTCTTGCTTCATCGGCTCCCCCTCTAACCGATGACGATGACGAGTCAACGTCCCATGCAGAAACACCGTCTGAGGGTGCACCCAGGGTTGTCAGCGCTCGCCGGAAACCGAAGAAAAGCGGAGGACCTCCCCAGAAAGGCAACCGGGGTGTGGTGAACTGCTCAAAGGTGTCTGATATTGTCAAAAGTACGGGGAAGAAGATCGAGTTGGACTTTGATTGGGAGGTTATTGATGGACCTCGTAATTCTGATGTATGCAGCTTGTTTGTCAACAGTCTTGGAAGCATCATACGAAAAAGAGTGGCAATGAAGAAGGAATCGTGGTATGATTTAGACAAGGAGGAGAGGAAGAAGCTCTTTGACGGTCTCACTGTAAGTTAAGATAACTTTCAGTTAATTTTTTCTTCTCAAACCCAACAGTAGTAATGTTAAGATAACTTTGAGTGCAATGAAGCAAGAACTAATGTTTTTTCTTCTCAAACCCAACTATCATACTCATAATTATACAATAAAATAGCAATCAAAGGATGTCATGGCACCCTTTGGCGCTATACTAGCTCCGTCTATGTACCGAAGTCTAGAAAGATTGACAAATCCACATGTAAACTTATCAGTAACTTTTTAATATATCATATGCAAGCTGTGTGATGTATTTCTATCCTGGTGAAAGTAGAGTTTGATCGTGTATGCAACTTATGAGTGCATGAATTTCACTGTGAAGAGCTTATCCAAATAGGAGTAGACTTTAGTCACTTTACTAATTATAAGATTGGCCTTGGCCAATGAAGAATGCATTTCCTCATTTCCTGTAAAGTGGCACTTTGAAATTAGCTTGCTAAGGGCCAAAGAGTGAAGGCCTAATCAACAAATTAATGGTAGTCCATATCCTGGACTTAATTAGAGGGATATAATTTGCCTCCTCTCAAGTCTTAACATCGATCACGAGTCGACGTCGCTCTTCCAATTTTATATATTCATCTAGTTTTGTCAGTGCTTCCTTGTTGTTGTTCTGCTTCCTTGTTGTTGTTCTGTTCTGCTTCCTTGTTGTTGTTCTGTTCTGCTTCCTTGTTGTTGTTCTGCTTCCTTGTTATTGTTCTGCTTCCTTTTGTTGTTCATCTGATCTCATACAAATTAAGTTTGATGGCTTATATAGTTGCTGTGCCATTTTCACACTGCAGAAGACACAAAATAGAAGCCTGCAAAGCTTTCCAGCCTATATGCATTTTGTGATAGAACTCTTATATAGTTGCAATTGCAAGTATATATGCTTATATTGCAAGTAGATATGCTTACTTTGATTTATAATGTAGGACATGAATTATATTGGTGTTTATTGAACATAATCTCTGTTCTCTGATATGGTTATAATTTTCTGTATTGGTATATCTCTCAATTTCCATGCATCATTGCAACTTAATGGTTTCATGTTTTCTATGTCTTGCAGTGTTTTTTTATCATTGATTTTAATGATGTAAAAGTCATTAAATGGATCAATAAAAGGGCGGCAAGTGTATTCCGTGAATGGAAGCATGACTTGTCCGAGATTCACAAGCTCGGGGGGAGAGACGTGATTCCAGAAGAGCTTTTGCACAGGCGGGATGAGTGGGAGTGGCTTTGCACGCATTTTGAATCGGACAAGTATAAGGTATAAATTAAGTTTTGGTTATGAGAGTTTGGTGTTATTTGATAGGGTAGGTGATTTGTGGTGATTTTCCTAATGAATTTCAAATTTGTGCAGAGACGATCGGTTGCCAACTCCAGCAACCGTGGTAAGAAGGAGTTAGAGCACCACTCAGGGAGGAAACCTATCATTTACCGGGTGGCCGAGCTAAGGGATAAGGGTGCTTCATTACCGGTGGTTGACGTATACCCGGTGACATACGACATCAACCAGCCTAAAGCTGCTGAGCATTATGTAAGTATCAATACCTAATGCCTTAACAAAGTTTCTATGCCACTTTGAAGTTGGGTACAGTCTGCTGGAAATTGTATGTGTTCAGCAGTTCAGTTTCTTCGTATTTGATTAGGTTTAGGGTCTTAGTTTGGCTTGAAATTTTGTGTTCTTGTTCTTCCTTATGTTTACTCTTGGTCTGCAAATTTTGGAGTTATTTCATAACATAGATGAATTATGGTGATTTTCTAAAATTAAGTGCTTTGTGCTGAAATTTTTGGTGTTATGTTGTGCATTTGTGTTAAGTCTGAATTTGATCAGGATTTAAGACTCATATTGGTCTGAAACTTTGTACTCTTGTCCTTCTATATGACAACTATTGATCATGAAAGTTTGGTGTTGTTTGATAAGATAGATGATTCATGGTGAATTTTTGAAGTTGGGTACAGTCTGCTGGAAATTGTGTGTGTTCAGCAGTTCAGTTTCTTCGTATTTGATTGGGTTTAGGGTCTTAGTTTGGCTTGAAATTTTGTGTTCTTGTTCTTCCTTATGTTTACTCTTGGTCTGCAAATTTTGGAGTTATTTCATAACATAGATGAATTATGGTGATTTTCTAAAATTAAGTGCTTTGTGCTGAAATTTTTGGTGTTATGCTGTGCATTTGTGTTAAGTCTGAATTTGATCAGGATTTAAGACTCATATTGGTCTGAAACTTTGTACTCTTGTCCTTCTATATGACAACTATTGATCATGAAAGTTTGGTGTTGTTTGATAAGATAGATGATTCATGGTGAATTTTTGAAGTTGGGTACAGTCTGCTGGAAATTGTGTGTGTTCAGCAGTTCAGTTTCTTCGTATTTGATTGGGTTTAGGGTCTTAGTTTGGCTTGAAATTTTGTGTTCTTGTTCTTCCTTATGTTTACTCTTGGTCTGCAAATTTTGGAGTTATTTCATAACATAGATGAATTATGGTGATTTTCTAAAATTAAGTGCTTTGTGCTGAAATTTTTGGTGTTATGCTGTGCATTTGTGTTAAGTCTGAATTTGATCAGGATTTAAGACTCATATTGGTCTGAAACTTTGTACCCTTGTCCTTCCATGTGATTACCCTTGATCTGGAAAGTTTTAGCTTATTTCAATGTAAATTGACAAGTCGGTGATTTTTCAAAGTGTAGCCTGCAGTTGGTAAAATCCCAGAATTTTGAGTATGCTTTCTTGTTTTCTGTTGACCTAAGTGTGTGTGTATAAGCATGTTGCTAGTGTATAGAAAAACCATGCTATGTTCCAGAATTACGAGGATGATTTACTAGCCTCATTAGAAGCTTTCGTGATGTGTGATGATACTATGGGTGTCCATAGTAGTTTGGTGTTTCATTGTTATATTGTAATTTTGTGTCCATAGTTTGATTGGTGTCCATAGTTGCATATTTCATGTGATGTGTATTTAGTAAAGCTGATTACGTACTGCTTCAGTTATCATGTTTTGATGATGTTATAATAGTTGTCTTATACATATTATTCTTGAATTGTAGGAAAAGTTGAAAGAACAGGGTGTTATTGTCAAGACTTTGCAGAGCAGTCAACACCCGGATATCCCACCGGATCAGCTGCCTCCTTTGGACTGGCCAACTCAACTAAGTGTTGTGCAAAACGCTATGGGAGAAACAAAGGGGTCTTACCTTCGTGGTATTGGACGAGCAGGCGCCTCAGAGAAGAGCAGAAGGTCAACATCAACATCTTCCTCTTCATGCTCTCGACCGAATAATGAGGCGATGGCAGAGATAGTGGCTGCTAGAAAGGAGGCGGCTGAGGCACAAGAGAAGGCTGAAAAAGCCCAGAAGATTGCGGAGCAGTCTGCCGTAGATTATCAAGTGTTGAAGTTGCAAATGGATCAAATCATGGCTCGAATAGGGCTACAGCCTATGTGTTCACCCTCGGTCCCAAGCCAACAACCTCGAGACGACGATGATGATAGGGGCCTTGACACTTCTCAAATTAGTTTAGGAAACCAGTAGATTTTTCTAGTTTAAATAATTGTACAAACAATATTAGTTAGTATTTATTTGGTTAATTAGTACGGTAACTTTATTATTATTATTACTAATATAAATATTTGGTAAATTTATTTTGAGTTCTTATAATTTATTTTTTTTAATAAATTACTAAAAAAATAATTTTTTTTTTCAAAAAAATTAAAACCTAAGCGACGAAAATTCTGACTATTTTGTCGCTTAAGATAAAAAGTCTTTTGTCGCATAAGGCTATAGCGACGGAAAAGTTCGTCGCATTAAATGAAGCGACGAAAATAAGCTCGTCGCTAAACCAAACATATTCGTCGCTTAACCAACAACTTAAGCGACGAAAACATTTGGTCGCTTAAGTTAATTATTCGTCGCTTAACTGTAAAGCGACAAGATAACATACGTCGCTGGACAACCTAAGCGACGAAATATTTTCGTCGCTTAAGTTCATTTATTCGTCGCTTAGGTGTGTGGCGACAGAAACAATCCCCGTCGCTTGGTTTGTTTTCTTAAGCGACAGATTATATGTTTTTGTCGCTTAAGAACTTATGAGACGCGTCATATGCGACGAATCTTAAGCGACGCTGCTTTCGTCGCTTAAGTCGGAAGGCGACAAAAATAGGTACTTAGCCGACGATTTTTTCCCGTCGCTTAAGGCTTTATTTCTACTAGTTACTTTAGATACTATTGTTTATGTTTGTCTTTCTTCTTTTGATTTTTCATTAATTGATTTTATCTTTCTCCTTAATTTATTTTTAGATAATTTGGGTATTGACATCGAGTTGAATGCATGTCTCTGGAAACTTGATTTCTCAGCTGGTGCAAATTGAGAATATCGACTTTTGGAGATGCGTAAAAAATTTGTTACATTAATTGATTGGCAATTTATGTCCTCTATTGAACTTATTGGATTTAGTCACTTGGGTTTAACAATTAAACGATGCATGTAGGCAATGTTGTATCTCACCCTTGTTGCACCAGTTATCCTAACTTTTGTAAATTCTGTGTTGTGCAAAAGTCATCGTTCGCGCATGCCTTCAGTGCCACAAGTTCGCTAATTTTGCTCATCACCCACCAGTGCCATTGTCCGTTATCATCTCTCTAGTCCCTTTTAATCAGTGGGGACTAGATTTTGCACATGCCAGTTTGTGCCCATTCACTTCAGAGACCATTCAATGTCCTAGCACCTTCAATTTATGGAGGCAGGATCGTGGCCAATCTATTGTTCTCAATAATCTATATCGCCTCACATCACTCCAATCCAGCTTTAGCATGATGTTTATATGTATTCTAGCTACCACCACCAATAGATTTTTTATACGTTATTGTATCCCTAGGAGACACATTCTTGTATTCCCTCCACTGACAAATTCAATGGGTTTTGGTAAATGCAGAGTTGAGTGTCAAACCCACAGGAAACTAACCACTTCTCTCTATCGCAGTTTGTATCAAAAGAAAACTAGAGAAAATAATCGATGTTGTGCTATTATCATTTCAATTTCGAATTATTCTCAACCATTTTGATCAAACTTGGAAAAACTGAAACACACACTCTTCCATGTCTGCACGGTTCAACAGGTTATTGGCCCTATATCAACCTAATCGGAAAAAAAAAAAAAAAAAAAAAAAAAAAAAAAAAAAAACTTGTTCAAAAACCTTATTTAGCTTAAAAGTTTTGATCTTTTACAAGAATATTTATTTGGTATCCCACCTTTCATAGAGCAGTTATCTACAAAACCCTAAAGGCGGCCTCCACCTACCTCCAACTTCTTCTTCGTCCAGCAGCGCCTTGATGGCGGCTCTGGCTCTGGCTCTTGTCTTGCCATCGTCATAAGGTCTGTTACTGGACGAGGAATTGAAACCAATTGCTCTTGGGTTTTGCCACAAAGAGGATAGACGGGTTTTGAAGTGTGGTTTTGGCTGGGAGAATGAGAGGATGGAGGTTGTCGTGGCTATTCAATCCGGGGACCGTTTTCTCTAACGACGAAGGCGTCTGAGATTGGATCCGATGGTGGTCTGTCGTGCAAACGTTGATTCTTGATCTGTAGCCGCATGGGGCTGTGACAGCCTTGCTTGGGGTAGATGGGTTTGGTGTTGGGGTAGGAAGGCGGCATAGTTTTGGGTGACGTAGTTCGTGGAGGCGTGCGGCACTAACTTTGCCGGCGAAGTAGGATGCGGCGGGTGCAGAGGAATGGAAGGACAAAACCAAACATGTTGATGGGCCTGTGTGTGCTATCTTTGGTGGACTCTTGGGCTTACTAAGTGGGGTTAGGGTTTTGCTCTCAGCCCAACCACTAGGTTTTTAGGTTTTATCTAATTACAATAATTTCCTATTTTTTTAGGAAATCTAGTTAGGTCTTGATGCCTGCAGATTATGATGTTCTTTGACATCTAGATAGTGAAAACTTCTGATGCACCGTAATTGAGCGCCTTGCCAACAAACTTTTTCATGCAAAATTATCTCTATGTAGGGTAAGATTATAGTTTGTTAGGCTCATCATCTTTGATGAGCGGAAATGTACAATGTAATGGTATGTGAATCACCTTATGAAACAAAAATTATCCAAACATGAAACAAAAAAAAAAAAGATTGTGAAGATGCGAACCTTGAAAAGCTCGAGCCACGTACCCATATGAGAAAACCGAATTCAGATCTGCGACGAACAACGATGGCGTAGAGGATGATGTACCGGTTGTCGTGGTCGACGCCGATAAGGTAGGTCTGGTCGGTTTTTGTCAAAGCCGGAGAGAAGAACAGAGCTGACGTCGAAAATGGCGGGGCAGAGATCAGAGATCACAGATCAAAGAACGAGGCCGAAGAGGTCAGGGTCGTCGTCGACGGTAGAGGTCGGCCGGTGGGATGGTCGATGTTGATTCCGACGAGGCGGAGAGAGAGAGAGAGAGAGAGAGAGAGAGAGAGAGAGAGAGAGAGAGAGAGAGAGAGAGAGAGAGAGAGAGAGAGAGAGAGAGAGAGAGAGAGATTCTTTGATGAAAGAGATAGACGGTGAAAAAGTGATGGTTTTGGTTGAGATAGAGCTAAGGGTACTTTAGGTATAGTCTAAAGCTAACCTAAAGGATTTGGGCCACAAAGTGGACTTATATGGGAAAAAAAAATTAGGGTGGACTTGTGTGGGAGATAATGTTGTGAAGGTGTGACACCCCAATTTTCGATGCATAATTTTTAAAAATTTGAGCATGAAATATCTCAAAATATCACTCACAAAACTTGATCAACAACTTCCAAACTAAACTTAAAAGCTGGAAATGTAAATGTCCATAAAACTCAACACTGAGTTAAACATTATATCTCCTTAATAACATTAACTTCAAAAGTCTAGTAAAATAAGGACGCTCACATGAGCTTAAAAACAAACTGCATAATATACAAATAAAATGTACAGCAATCTAAAACCCAGCCACTATTGCCTCCGCCTGAACCCTGCTGATCATCAACTGCAGGTCTAACCCCTACACCATGAATTGGTGCACCGGGTTGTAAAATAACAAACCCGATAAGTTAAAAAGCCCGTATGAGTAATTCCCAAAATTAACTCAACATTTCCAACAACCAATAAAACACATGAAACAATATAAGAACAAATATTAAAATCACATAACCAACACTTTTACAAATATACATGTACCCATGAGTCACAAATACTAATAAGGTATCTCCCATGACCTACAACAAACACATGTACCCATGGGTCCCAAATACTAATAATTACCTCTCATGACCTACAACAACAATTTACGTACCCATGGGTCCCAGATACCTTAAGGTACCTTCCATGACCTACATTGGTAGACGGACTAGAGCTCTATTCCTAACCGTAACCAATCACCCGGCCAAAGGCTCGGAATCCAGTTTGACTATCCTATATCAAATCACAAAATAATAATAGCATCATAACCGTAACCAATCACCCGATTAAAGGCTTGGAACCCGGTTTGACTATCTAAACAACGAATCACAATATAATAATATCATCATGAACAGAAAAAAGAGCGCATCATAAAAATTATATCCTTCCACATAGATATATTTATATGAACAAACATAGATATTCCCATAAGAATAATCTATAAAGAACCAACAATATTATGATCACATCATATAATAGGAAAACTTGTTTTATCTTACCTATGAGCTGTTGGCAGTCAAGCACATATATTTAAAAACAAACAATAACATGTTCTTTAATTCAACATCATCATCAAAATGACCATAATAATTCGGTCCAATTGTGAACCTTGGTGAGATTTACTCATCTAAATACTCCCACTACGTCTTCAATAATAACACAAGAGCCAAGCTCAAAATTGACTGCACAAGTTCCTAAATAACACAAAGTCATCCTTAGTAACTACTCAACAAAAGATCAAAGTACCCTTAACCAAACCTTAGCCTAAAGGTTGCCCAAAGGAGGACAATCCTTCTTCCGAGACCTCCTAAGGTTGTCGGACACTCAACAACCTATCCATG
This sequence comes from Fragaria iinumae, assembly GCA_009720345.1. Lineage (NCBI taxonomy): Eukaryota > Viridiplantae > Streptophyta > Magnoliopsida > Rosales > Rosaceae > Fragaria > Fragaria iinumae. The sequence continues at coordinate 12,035,480 of CM019118.1, read as the reverse complement.
CTGCCTCCAAGTTCAAACTTTCAAAGTATACCACCTAACAAACATCAATGATTAACATAGCACCTAAGATGCCCTACCTAATCAACACTTAGCCTTATCACACAACAACACACTCACAAGTACACAAACTAGCTAACACACCAACCAAATCCACTCATACTGCCCAAACGCGCTTCCATGCACCACCACAGGCGGTGGCGAGTGGCACCACGCGCCACCACCAACTTCAAAATTTGGGGAAACTCCCAACAGCAAACTTGTAGATTGGAGAAAGATGAACTTTAATACCTGAGGTTTCAACCAATTTGGCCGGAATTGGCCGGAAAGTGCCTCGAACACCACTCTGAATCCAAACTTCAAATATGCAATTTCCGGCACCCAAACTTGATCCTTAGGTCACCAAAGAGGTATAAACATCTTTAGAGGAAAGAGGAGAGCAAGACTGACCTAAAACTGACCAAAATCGTCGTCGAAATCGTTGGCTTTCTAGCGAGACAACAACAGCTCCGTCGCTTCGTGGCTACGTATAAGCGACAAGACGGCAAGTGACGCTGCCCCTGGAGTGGAGAGGAGGTCCGTGCAAACCCAACGGGACCGGCGGCGTCTAATTTGGTGGCCGGACGGAGGAGAACTGTGCCGGCGAAATGGAGGGCGCACGGTGAGCTCGGGAGAGAGGAGAGAGAAACTGAAGGGGTTTTCTACAAATTTTAGGGTTTCTGAAAATAACCCACACATTTTTCTATTTATACACCTTCGAAAATCGGAAACTAACTTCATCTGACCATAACTTTTTCATACGATATCCGTTTTATACGTGCCGCGTGTCTACGAACTCGTATCGCCAAAATCTTCAACTTTCATGAAGGAAGTTTTCGAAAAAATCTTACGGATAAGAAAGTTAACTTTTGGCCTCTTAAAAGTCAAAGCACCTTAATAAAATTGACTCCCAAAACTTCAACTTCGCAATAACGAATAAGAATTTCCACAAAATAATCTTTCATTAATTTCAGAAATAATACAAGGAAATTGATATGAAAATCTGGGGTATTATAATCTACCCCCCCCCCTTAAAGGAATTTTTCCCCGAAATTCAAGTACACTAACCCAAAAACAACTTGGGGTACTTAGCCTTCATGTCCGGCTCTAACTCCCAAGATGCATCACCCTCATCATGGTGACTCCAACACACCTTAACCAAATCGACTTCCTTCCTTCAAAGCCTGGTTGACCTATCCAAGATTTGAACCGGTTCAACAACAAAAGTTGTATCCGCATTCACCTTGATAGATAGTACCATAGTCAAACACATGTGACTCAACTGGAACATACTTCCTTAACACAGACACATGAAACACATTGTGTATCCCAGACATGATAGGAGGTAAGGCAAGCTGATAAGCCAAATCTCTTACCTTCTCCAAAATCTCAAAAGGCCAAACATACCTCGGAGTCAATTTCCCCTTCTTGCCAAATCTCACTACCCCCTTTGTAGGTGAGACCTTCAAGAACACATAATCCCCAACATCAAACTCCACCTGCCTTCTCTTCAAGTCGGCATAACTCTTTTGACTGCTTTACGCCGTTCGGATCCTATCTCGGATAATAGAGACCTTCTCAGTCGTCTCTTGGATAATATCAGGACCCAACAACTCGCTATCACCAACCTCCGCCCAACAAACAGTAGATCTACACGGCCTACCATAGAGTGCCTCATATGGTGCCATGCCGATACTAGAGTGATAACTATTGTTGTAGGCAAACTCAATCAATTGGAGGTGATCCTCCCAACTCCCCTTGAAGTCCATGACACAAGCCCTCAACATATCTTCTAACACCTGATTCACCCGCTCAGTCTGCCCATCAGTCTGTGGGTGGAATGTTGTACTCATGTCTAAGATAGTCCCCATGACTTTCTGAAATCCACCCCAAAACTATGAAGTGAATCGGGGGTCTCGATCAGAAACAATCGAAGTAGGCACTTCATGAAGTCTCACTTCTCCTTCACATACAACTTGCACAAGGCATGTACCGTGTACGTCATCGACACAGGAAGATGCCGACTTTGTCAATCGGTCAACAATCACCCATATTACATCATGTCCAAGCTTGGACTTAGGCAGTCCAGTCACAAAGTCCATAGAAATTTGCTCCCACTTCCAAGTATGAATAGGTAATGGCTTCAACATACCTCCAGGTCTCTGAAGCTCCGCCTTCACCTGCTGACAAGTGAGGCAATTGGACACATACTCTGCTACATCTTTCTTCATCTCATTCCACCAAAACTGTCTACGTAGATCTTTATACATCTTTGTGCTCCCTGGGTGTATCGTTTAACGAGATCGATATGCCTCCCAAAGAATGTCCCCCTTGAGGTCAACACAATCTGGATCACACAAGCTCAATCCATACCTCAATCCACCATCTAATTTAACCGACCACTCAGAAGGACAATCATCCATCAAGTCCACCACTAACTCCGCCAGCTTTGCACGTGAGAACTCGTCATGTGCTTGACCCTGAATGATCCTGGAAATCAACGTAGGTTGCACAGATGTGCTTCCAGGGAAGATCCCCTGCTCCCCGCCTGATGGAAGAAGGTCAAACTCAGATGCAGTCTCCAACATGAGTCACTTTTGCCCCATGATAGAGGCGACTATTCCCCTTGACTTTCTTCTCAATGCATCTGCCACTACATTTGCCTTCCCGGGGTGATACTCCAATGTGAAGTCATAGTCCTTAAGGAGCTCCATCCACCTCCTCTGCCTTATGTTCAAATCCTTCTGAGAGAATAAATACTTCAAACTCTTATGATCGGAAAAGAGTTCGAACTTCTCTCCATATAAGTAATGCCTCCAAATCTTCAAGGCAAAAACCATCGCAGCTAGCTCTAAGTCATGAGTGGGGTAATTCTTCTCATGAACCTTGAATTGTCTAGAGCCATATGCCACAACGCCACCAAGCTGCATTAACACACAACCTAAACCCCGATGAGATGCACCGTTATAGACGACATAGCCAACACTACTAGTGGGAATGACCAACACTGGGGCGGTAGTCAGTCTAGTCTTCAACTCCTCAAATGCCTTCTCACACTCCTCGGTCCACACATACTTGGCATTCTTCTTCATCAACATGGTCAAGGAGGAGGCAATACTAGAAAATCCCTTAATAAATCTCCGATAGTATCCTGCCAACCCAAGGAAACTACAAATCTCTTGAGGAGTAGTGGGATGACTCCAACTCAACACTGCCTCCACCTTAAAGGGATCCACTGAAATCTCATCCTTCGATACCACATGACCAAGGAACTTCATCTCTTCCTTCCAAAACTCACACTTCCCGAACTTAGCATACAACTTTGTCTCCCTAAGAACCTGTAGTACTATCTGCAAATGCCTATCATGATCCTCCAAGGTCTTGGAGTAAATCAAAATATCATCCACAAATACTACCACGAATACATCCAGATACGGACTGAAGATACGATTCATCTAATCCATAAAAGCAGCAGGCGCATTGGTTGGACCAAAAGACATGACAACAAACTCATAATGCCCATATCTAGTCCTGAAAGCGGTCTTTGGAATATCTTCCTCCTTCAACTTTAACTGGTGATAACCGGACCTCAAGTCAATCTTAGAGAACACCGTAGCACCTCTAAGCTGATCAAACAAATCATCAATCCTAGGCAAGGGATACCTATTCTTGATGGTCACCTTAAATTTCACATGCACTCTTAACTAACTACAACTAGAAACCTTGCATTGGTCTAATGCAGTGAAGGGCACATAAACAATTATCGAAATCAATGCATATGAATTAAATTATAAAATTACTTTAAAACAAACAATTACAAGTATAGTAATCCCTGCGCATAGCTTAGTTCAGTTGATTACATTGAGATTAAACAAATATGAAAATAATGATTCCTGCATGAAACTTAGTTCAGGAGAACACAAACAACAAAAAGGTAATCGAATTAGAATAACACTAATTCAATACGAAACACAACATTAACAAATGATCATTAGCAATACCAATTGCCTGACCACAAATCTCAACAATCCTAGTCCCCTAAACAGAGTACCAAGGTTAATCCCAAACGTTAAAACAAATAGGCATATGCTTCTAGAAGAGTTATGCAAACCCTCCTATGACATGGAGAACATATCAAGGAGTAAAATATCGACGATCATGGAAATTTCGATGGTTCGAAAAAATGAAATATCGATGGATATATCGAGATAATATTGAATATCGATGTAAATTTTACCAAATTTTATATAAAAGTTGTATATTCTACCAAAAATAGACTAAATATAAAATATCGAAAATATATGAAAATTAATATCGGTAATTGTAAAAAACAGAAATTTCGAGAAAATATCGACGATATTTTGGATATTTTACTCCTTGGAACATACTCTTAAACCTTGGCACAAAATTCCATCACCGTCTGAACCCTACCCATAAGAGAACACAATCATCCCCTATTCCAATGCCAATACAATTGACCACATAAGTAGGTGTGTCCTCGATCCACAAATCGGTGAACAATTTGTACTACCCGGCAAGGTCACCACCCTAAGCCTTGTAATCTCCCGAATTAACCTCACTAGATGAGTCGGGTTCACTGCCTTGATAATAGGCAGAGGGGTTGTTCTTTCCCCCATTCCTAAAATAGAATTCTTTCAGCACGAAAATCATCCCCTAATTTCCCGAAATAACCTCCAAGAGGACTACACTTGTGAAGCAAAACAACACTGAGGTAACATTTGCATAAGACTTAAACACAAGTTGAAGTAACGAACAAAAGACGTATTAACCACGTCATCAAAACAACACTGACTTCCACAATCAAAATTTATGAAGTCAAACAATAGTTCAATCTAGAGGTTCTTATTCCTCAAAGACTAAAACTCAAAACTTACAACTCAAATCTCCCGCACTTCACCTACTGAGGCAACCTATGCCTTAGCGACCTAACGCTCAAAACAACACCTTACTCCCGCATACCCAATGACATATCAATACCGTAAAGCATATGATGGTGATCCGCTACAGTCGGGCCAACACTTCGAAGTACTGATTATCACCAAATATGCAAACCACGCTCTGATACCAAACTGTCACACCCCAATTTTCGAAGGATAATTTTCAAAAATTTGAGCATGAAATATCTCAAAATATCACTCCCAAAACCTGATCAACAACTTCCAAACTAAACTCAAAAGCTGAAAATGTAAATGTCAACAAAACTCAACACTGAGTTAAACATTACATCTCCTTAATTACATTAACTTCAAAAGTCTAGTAAAATAAAGACGCTCACATGACCTTAAAAACAAACTGCATAATATACAAATAAAATGTACAGCAATCTAAAACCCAGCCACTATTGCCTCCGCCTGAACCCTACTGATCATCAACTGCATGTCTAACCCCTACACCATGAATTGGTGCACCGGGTTGTAAAATAACAAACCCGATAAGTTAAAAAACCCGTATGAGTAATTCCCAAAATTAACTCAACATTTCCAACAACCAATAAAACACATGAAACAATATAAGAACAAATATTAAAATCACATAACCAACACTTTTACAAATATACATGTACCCATGAGTCACAAATACTAATAAGGTATCTCCCATGACCTACAACAAACACATGTACCCATGAGTCCCAGATACTAATAATTACCTCTCATGACCTACAACAACAATTTACGTACCCATGGGTCCCAGATACCTTAAGGTATCTCCCATGACCTACATTGATAGACGGACTAGAACTCTATTCCTAACCGTAACCAATCACCCGGCCAAAGGCTCGGAACCCAGTTTGACTGTCCAATATCAAATCACAAAATAATAATAGCATCATAACCGTAACCAATCACCCGATTAAAGGCTTGGAACCCGGTTTGACTATCTAAACAACGAATCACAATATAATAATATCATCATGAACAAAACAAAGAGCGCATCATAAAAATTATATCCTTCCACATAGATATATTTATATGAACAAACATAGATATTCCCACAAGAATAATCTATAAAGAACCAACAATATTATGATCACATCATATAATAGGAAAACTTGTTTTATCTTACCTATGAGCCGTTGGCAGTCAAGCACATATATTTAAAAACAAATAATAACATGTTCCTTAATTCAACATCATCATCAAAATGACCATAATAATTCGGTCCAATTGTGAACCTTTGTGAGATTTACTCATCTAAATACTCTCGCTGCGTCTTCAATAACAACACAAGAGCCAAGCTCAAAATTGACTGCACAAGTTCCTAAATAACACAAAGTCATCCTTAGTAACTACTCAACAAAAGATCAAAGCACCCTTAACCAAACCTTAGCCTAAATGGAGAGGAGAACTGTGCCGGCGAAATGGAGGGCGCTCGGTGAGCTCGGGAGAGAGGAGAGAAAAACTGAAAGGGCTTTCTGCAAATTTTAAGGTTTCTGAAAATAATCCATACATTTTTCTATTTATACACCTTCCAAAATCGGAAACTAACTTCATATAACCATAACTTTTTCATACGATATCTGTTTTAAGCGTGTCACGTGTCTACGAACTCGTATCGTCAAACTCTTCAACTTTCATGAAGGAAGTTTTCGAAAAAATCTTACGGATAAGAAAGTCAACTTTTGACCTCTTAATAGTCAAAACACCTTAATAAAATTGACTCCCGAAACTTCAACTTCGCACCAACGAATAAGAATTTTCATAAAATAATCCTTCATTAATTTCAGAAATAATACAAAGAAATTGATATGAAAATCTAGAGTATTACAGAAGGTGCCTTAGATGAAATTTTCTATTATAAATATGGCAAATCCATCATAAACACATTGCCTATTCACCAAGATTATTCAGATGTATGGTTGAATTGGAAAGTGATTGCTCAATCGTGATTGTCGTCATGATTACAAAAATAAGACCTAAATATTTGACATGGGGCGTATTATATATCGACGATTGTAAGTCATATTTGACGTTTTTTCTTTCTTTCACTCAACTAAGGTTACGCATACTTTTTGTAAAGCAAATCGTATGGTTCATAGATAATCACACATTCCTAGTTTTCATTACTTAAATGATGTTTGATTAGATGGGGCTCCTGTTATTATTAGGGATGCAGTCCCTATAGAAATATTTGTAATATTGTTAGAGGTCAAGGCTCTATGTCCCTCTCTATGCTCTATGGGGGTTTTTTTTATTAGGGTAAATAACGTAAACGATACAACTAGTTTTTCGTGAGTCAAACTCACAACCTCCCACTTATTGAGGGGAGACTATTTCGCAATACTAAATAGTACTGAGCGTAGTTGGGTTTTGAGAGAGAGAATCATGCAACATTTTTTTTTTGATCAACTAAACAACTAATATGCTACAACAAGTATATTGTGAGTTAAACTCACGACCTCTCACTTACAATGAGTCTATTGTGAGCAATGTTCTAAAAAACGCTAGGCGCTAGTCAGACGGACAGCAGACGCCTAGCGCCCAGAGGATTAATCAGTTTTGTATTATCCATATTTTTTATTTTTTAATAGCAAATAATATAAAAATAAATTTATAGAATGCATTATTATGTTCCAAAATAACAAATATACTTCAAAAATAAATAAAATGGTCAACTACTATGTTCTTAGAAATAAAATAAAAAAAATTTAAAATAAACAAATTAGATTCTTACGACGTCCTCTGTATGTCTTTCTACGTTTAAAAGACTATTGTCGAGGTCGTCTTTGCGTTTTGAATTTAGGTAGGCTTTTATGTGTTTTGATTTTAAAAAAAAACGACTAATCGGGACACCCAGCCCGCTTAGGCGGCTATTTTTCACACTAGCATCAGGTTGAACGATTAGTAGAAAATCAGAATGATGAGCTGACGCCTAGTGCCTAGGCAGCTCTGGGCGGTGTTTTTTAGAACATTGATTGTGAGTCATTCAACTTTTGAGTAAATTAGTTAAATTGGATATTTTTTTTAGAAGAAATAACTTTAATAATAATAAATTAAATTACAGCATAATAGAATGACCGGTCGTGGTAGCTACACCACGACACACATTCCCATATAGATCCACAGTTACAGGTCTGTCGCCAACAACAACATCCATGAGCCAAATGGGCCTAACCCCTAACCCAATTCCACGCTCAAAAAGAGTTACACAGTTCTAAGAGTAATGATACAACCTCGCCACCAACAATAGAACGAGCCCATTCCCCTTCTTCAACAACGGGTCCAAATACCGCCAGACCACGTTCAAATGCAATCCACCCTCATGTTAACAACCATACAACATCGATATTGAATCCGATAATTTCCATGAATAACGCCATGGAAGTAGCACACCAATTAAAACACAACACCCAAACCCTCGCTCAAAAGAGAGGTGAGACTTTTTTTTTGTTTTTTTTTTTTTGATAAACCTAATAAAAATCTGTTGGTTTTTCCCGTGGAAAACCAGAATAGTTCGGCCAAGTTTTCAGTTAATAATAGCTGAATTTTTGGGCCAATGTATTTACCAAAGCAACGATCCAGCTTAAAACGGATAAACGGCCCAATGTCTCTCAAGACGTCGTAGGAAGCCTATACACATCAAAACCCTAAGATATAAATAGTCTCCTCCTTTTCCAACTCGTCTCTGTCGCTCGCTGCCTCCAAAGCCCCTCCTCGCAGAGACCTCTCAAGCGCGCATCAGACATCCAATCCAATGGTTCGTATCTTCTCCTTCTCCGAATTCTCTAACCTTCTCATTCATCCTATTCTCTAACGCTGGTTTTGAAATTTCAGGCACCGAAGAAGGAGAAGGCACCGCCGCCGTCGTCGAAGCCGGCGAAGTCCGGCGGAGGGAAGCAGAAGAAGAAGAAATGGAGCAAGGGAAAGCAAAAGGAGAAGGTCAACAACATGGTGCTGTTTGACCAGGCCACCTACGATAAGCTGCTGTCTGAGGCCCCCAAGTTCAAGCTCATCACACCGTCCATTCTCTCCGATCGTCTCAGGATCAACGGTTCTCTGGCCAGGAGGGCCATCAAGGACTTGATGGCTAGGGGATCCATCAGGATGGTCTCTGCTCACGCCAGCCAGCAGATCTACACTAGGGCAACCAACACCTAGGTCTCTCTCTTGATTTCATGTTTCGACTTGTGTAGTATGAGGGTTCTAGTTTTTCGGGTTTTGTTAACTGTTGTTTTGTTCTGATTCTATTTAGAATCACTCTCAAATTTGCTGGCATTGCTTCTATATGGAGACATAGAGTATTATTTCAAGGCTATATCTGTTTCTAGTTCCATCTATTTGTTTCTTGCCTTCTGCGTGTTAAACTACTCAGCATATTTTTTTTGTTATGTCTGGTAAATAGAATTTGCTTTGTTTTGGATTTGTTGGTAATTGTTGTTAATCGATGGACTTTTAGGGTTATGATACTAAATTGGCTTTTGGTCAAGTTGCTCTTTTGGATGTTCTGTTCTTTTAACATTTTAGCTCGGAATGTTGATAGTGTGGTTTAGAATAATCTAGTCATGTGTTTGGATTGAATTTAGAAGGGGGTAACATGCTTCTTTCAAGTCCATTGTAAATATTAGAGGCTTTCCTTCACAGCTATCTTCTGTTGGCAAATACAATTCCATGTTATGAAGTCTACTTTAACCCACTCAGCTGTAGTGTTTAATATGGAAGGGTTATTGCTTTGACATACACCAGCAAATAAAAACCTTTTGATAACTCTAATTCAAGTCATGCCAGTAACTGGGCATTCATGTTCAGAAAACAAAGTGTGTTTCTTTGGAACATTGTATTGTTCGAACAATTGGAGTCAGTATCCAAGACTCCAAGTTGTACACGTTACAACTCTGCTTGCAGAATGAAATTTTGGAACAGTTGTATGGAATATGGAATCACAATGAGTTAGCCAGTATGTTGATGGGCTGTTTTCAGTGTACTGTTTCATGGGCGCTGTCCAATTACAATTCAAACAGGATATTCTTTCTTGATTACAATGGATTGTGGGTGTCACTCTTCACTGTGCTTTCAAATTTGCTGCTTCATGGAACCTCGTAATAAATTCAACACCATCCTCAGTCGACCTCAACTTCCTTCCCTATGCTTTATTGTGGTTCTTTACCATGCTGTATCGCTGTAGATGGTGAATATCTGTAGTTACCGCAAGTTGGAAAGTGACTTCAGGTTAAAACCACACTCGCTTGATGGTTTGATTGGCTATAAATAGCGCCACACTCGATTCAAACTCGCTTGATGGTTTGAAACATGAAAGCTTTTGGAACTGCGATGGCTATTAGTCAAATATGACAGTGACTTGTTTGTTGTTTGGAATCCAATTCATAATTTGTTGGTAGCTTTGTTTCACTTTGTCAGTCAAGGTCAGTCTATGAAGAACCCCTCTTATGGTGCAGAAATTTCACTATTGTTTCTTCATGGGCAGGAGACAATTTCACTCCTTTGATTCATGAATGCAGCATCATTATATCGTCTTGGCTATTGCAGGAAAAATAAACTTAGTTACAACAATGCACATAAGCTGAAATAGTGAAATGTATGATTCAACCTGATCTAGTGAATTCAATTAGAATGTTCACTGTATAAAAGAGATCGTTTGTTGATTTTAGAAGGATGTATGATAGTTTATCCAACCCCAGTTACCAAGTTGTTTTCAAAGAAACAAACATAATATCTCTGCAACTCTCTGGTTAAAGGAATAATATGGATCAGTCATCAGTTTCAAGCTATGTTGCACGGACATGGCCACGGCGACAAGGTAAAAAAACTGAGTTTCCGACACGGCAAATAGAATAATATTTATGTATTTTTAATACATCAAAATATACTAAAATATAAAATAAATTCATTACATTACCAAAATCATGTTGTAAATTCTTTTTTGTTTTGTTTAATCCAATCCATTGCATAAGCATATTGAAATAACATTAAAAAAAAAACATTAAAGAGAATCAAATGGGCATATAGGTTGTAAAAAAAACTAGGCAGATATAGGTTGTAAAAAACTAGTCACAAGAAAATTTCAATCGTTCCATTATCCATCCAAACCATTTAATCATTCCATAATCCATCTAAACATTTTTCTTTTTTTAATATATATATATATATACACACACACACATACATATTTGATGCCGTGACGTGTTGGAGGTTGAGGTGGCGTGTCAAGACGTGTCAGAAAAGTCAACATTTTCCGACACGCCACGTGGCGTGTCGGACAAGTGTCGGAGGAGTGTAACTGTGTCGGGCTTGTCGGACACTCCGACACTCCAGGGGTGTAAGTGTCCGTGCAACATAAGTTTCAAGTCTAGAGCAGAGCTCTTGGGGGAGTATCTTCTTCTTTACTAATTTAAAATATATATGATGATTATGGTTTGCATTGTTTTTACCGTTGATTGTTGGTATTGTTGTCTAGGTGCATGGAGTTCCAATGAAATTAGTTTGGATTTATGTGGCTAAGTGGTCTGTTTCATATGTAAATACTGCTAAAGATTTGTCGACCCCAAATGCTTTGTAATTCAATATGGGAAGAGTGCCCTTTGCAGGAATCGACTTGTGAATTAGCTACACATTCAGCCATATCTACACATTTGTTCCAAATGCGTTACGGCCTTTACCTGCTGTTATCAGTATGATAGCAATGTTCAATGCTTATTTTTGTATAGTTCATTGCTCATTGGAGTTTCACTTCCTGTTTAGCCAACTAGTTTCCCTTTGAGTAGTACTTGGATACTCGAACAAGACATGAGTCTATTCCTGTATAAGACTGGAGCGTTGTAGAGGCATCAGTGGTCAATATACGTTACTTCAAGGATGGATATTTGACGAAATTCACAGGTGCAGTACTTCAGAGGATCTGAATCCTTTCTCATCTGGATAGATGGTAGTTAAGTTACCTGCCTATGGTCTAGTGACTCCAATAATAGAATTCATTTCACACCATTTTATGGGTTTGCTGATCCTGGAACATGTTCAGTTTAATTGTGAACGCCATCAAAAATAATTTGCCACAGCCACGGTGCAAAACCGTTGCTTGAACAGGTGATCAGCGATGATCTGCTCTAACATTTAGCCACCAATATTGTCCTACCCCAACCTAATCATTTGAGGTTGGTCGTAGAATCAAACACTTCTTAGGTTCATATCATTGATCTGCTCTAACATTTAGCCACCCATATTGTTCGTCCCCAACTTAATCATTTGAAGTTGGTTGTAGAATAGAAAAATCCTTAGGTTCATCCATGAGAATCGTGTTTGAGAAATTGGGTATGCAATCATTTTAATTTAGCAGACAACATCTAAATAATAAATATAAACAACTTAGATTGTTTAGACAAAGTTGCATGATAACAATTTCTTGGAACTGAAGATTCTACTGCTTTGTTTAACAAGGCGCCAACGACGGTGGATTGTGATGGTAGCATGCCTACTACTAAATAAATTATCTTTGTGATAGTTTATTCGTGTTCTACTCAAAGACTCAAATTATACTTGAGCAAGTTCGAAGATCTAGCCAAGTTCTTTGTGAAAAGCGGTGTGGAAGGTAGAAACCCTAGCTGCCAAAGCATCAGTAGATTACAGAAAAATTGCAGAACCAAATATAGATGATCATGGTATTAATCTCGAATATGCTCATTCACCATTCTCTCAATCAACCCATCATATATTGACACCAATAGAGAATTATTTAAATGAAAACAAAACTTTAGCTTTAGGTGGTTTGTGTTGATCTCATCACCCATTCTAATTAACATCTGCAAGTCACAGCAACGCCGCAACCCCCTCCCGGCGGCCTAGAGCCCTAGAAACAAAACAGATTTGTGGCTCTATAAGACTCAATTATACATAACCTGTAGGTTGTGGCTAATTGGCTATGGAACAAATTGGATAACTATCCTAGTTCTACAGGCTTAGATATGTATCAGATGGATAATCCATGCATGTGGGATATGAACTGATGAAGAAATCTAATGTTTTTCTTGATTCTGATTTTGATTTGAATGTCAAGAGGGGAATAACGATGATGAATTCAACAACATTTTCTTATTCTGGAAAAGGATGGTACGAGTCATATCCACTAGTGAGACTGTAGGATACATACTGTCTTAACCCCAAATTATAATAAGCATCAAGAGAACCAGCTGAAATAATAACAGACGGGCGTTTCATAAAGAACCATATGATCACTATGTCATTTGTCAATTAGACAACATTTTGTTAACGTTGTTTGATCAAGTACTTTACTATTGTCTATTCGATGATTGCCTGATGCGCACGCATATCAGATAATGACACGAAACCATTGTCTGATATAGTTAGGGTCGAGACAATAAACCATTGTCTAATATAATTAGGGTTGGAACAATGGTAGACCTTAAAAGAACCATTGTCTGAATACCTGAAAAAGAACACTGGATATTGGCTACTTTGGAAATGAAGAATGAATGAAAAGGAAGCTGAGAACATGGACTCCCCCATTTCTTCTCTCCAATCCCCATCTGAATTGACCTAATCCAGTTATTCCTCATGGCTCATGCTATATCCCCTTCAGCTAACATCTGCCCAAATGACCAACACCATCCTCTCCAAACCACCCATTCGCCTCCCATCCTTGGACAGTCAACAACCTTCAAAAACCCGATTCCAAATCCACAATCCCCCCACACAAAAAACCCATCCTCTTCGTGTTCTGGACTGAGATCTCCTCCCCTCAATGGTATGTCTTATTGTTCACGTGTTGTTGACGGGAAGCACGTATCAGGTATTTTTCTCAATCCCGTTGTTATCTCTAATGAGAAAAGTCAGTGTTTGGCCTCGGACCAAGAGTTGTGTCATCCTACTCCTCCGACGAAGGTGGCCGGTACGGCGGAAGTCGATGGTGCAGATGTGCATGTGGATTTGTGCAAGTCCCAAGCTGGTCACATTCTCCAAGAGCAAGCTCCTGATGAGTATGTTCCTTTTGGTCCTGGGGTTAAAATGGGGCCAACTTACAGTAATGTTATTAGAGGCTGCTGTTGAGGGTGCTAAGGACTAGCAGTTTTGTCTTGTAGGTTATTTCATTGAAAAACGCCTTCCCTTCTCTACTGTCAGTAGCATCACCCATAGGTTATGGTCTAAATTTGGGCTTCTTGCTTGCTAATGATGGAGGATTTTATTTCTTCAAGTTCTCGGATGAGGGTTCTTGTTTGGAGGTGCTAGAATCTAGTCCGTGGCATATTTCTGGGAGGACTGTGATCCTGAAAAAATGGCATCCTGAGATGGTTTTATGCAAGGATCGGCATTCTTCTGTTCCCGTTTGGATTAAATTCTTCAATATCCCTTTGGAATTTTGGAATGCAGAAGGTTTCAGCCATGTTGCTAGTGTCATTGGTAAGCCTCTTTATGTTGATTCTCTTACTGAGAGTAAGAAAAGAATTTCGTATGCTCGCATTTGTGTCGAGGTTAATGCCTCTGAAGAATTGGTTGATACTTTTGACCTCACTCTTAATCTTGGGTGTGGTGATGGAGAACCCGAAGTTGTTGAGATTAGAGTGGAGTATCAATGGAGGCCTAAGATGTGCTTAAAATGCAAAGTCTTCGGGCATGCTGAGGCATCGTGCCCTCACTCTCGACCCTTGGCTGAGAAAAGTCAGGGCCCTCAACGTGTTGCAAGTTTGCCTTTAAGTTCTGAGAACAGGTCTAAGAATGGTGTTGTTGCAGCTCCAACTCATAATGGTACTCTCAATGGTGTGGTGGGGAGTGATGGCCAAAGTGACCAAGTTGTTGATTCTAATTCCAATACGGTCTTATTAGGTCGTGTCTCTGATGACCAAGTTGATAAGGGAAGTTTTGATGTCCCTAAGCATACTGCCTCCAACTCTGTTCAACTTACTCCTGCCCCTTCTATTGGTGGTGTTGGCACTAGCAATACTTTTGCCTCTCTTGACTTGGAGGATGATGTTCTTTTGGCAGATTTGGTTAATACTGCTTCGCCTGATAACTCTCAGTGTCCCATGAAAATTAAACGGAAGAATGTTGAGCAGCTTCCTGATAAAAAAGTCCCTACTAAAAAAAAGGTTAATCCCAAGGGTAGTGGTAAGGGTAAAACTTCTACCCAGGTACTGATCTCTCCTGGTTCTCATGATTAATATTGCTTGTTGGAATGTTAGGGGCCTAAATGGTAACCCTAAGCAGTTGGGTGTGAAAAGTTTTATTGTTTCTCATAAGTTATGTCTTGTTGGGTTAGTTGAAACTAGAGTCCAAGCTTCTGGCTGTAACTCAATTACTCGTTCTGTGTTTGGAGATTGGGATTGCTTTCATAGATATTCCAGCCATCACCTTGGGAGAATTTGGGTGGGTTGGGATCCCTTTATTATTAAAGTGTCGGTGATTGATGAGCCAGACCAAGTGGTTCATTGTAGAGTTCTTATTCTGGATAGTAATGAGGAATTTCTTGTCTCCTTTGTATATGGTGCCAATGATGATAACGATCGTACTTGTCTATGGAATCATTTATCCTCCTTTTCTAATAGCCATGGGCATGTTCCTTGGCTTGTTTTCGGAGATTTTAATGTTGTGATATTTACTACAGAAATAAATGGGAGAAATGAGGTCAGGACAAATGCTATGGATGAGTTTGCTTCTTGCATCCACATTACTGAGCTTGAGGATCTTAATTATTCTGGTTGTAAGCTTACTTGGTGCAACAAGCAGTATGATGATACACTGATTCACAGGAAGTTGGATAGAGTTATGGGAAATAATGCTTGGTTCTCCAAATTTTCTAATTGTGTAGTTAAGTTTCTACCTCATGGTATCTCAGATCATTCTCCTGCTCTTGTTTCTCTTGGAAATCCAGTCCAGGGTAGAAAGCCTCCTTTCAAGTTTTTCAACTACTTTGCTGAGAGGGAAGAGTTCTTTCCTATTGTTTTGGCAGCTTGGAACATTTTTGTTGTTGGATCCTATCAATTTCAGGTTACTAAGAAGCTTAAAATTATTAAGGCTGAGCTTAAAAAGCTTAATAGTGTGAAAATTCAAGTTGTGTCTATCAATGTCACTACTACTAAGGATGCTCTTGATGTTTGCTAGAGGAACTTGTATTCTAATCCTAATGATCCTCTTCTCAGATAGACCGAGCGAGACTTATTGCAGGCTTACTCTAATGCCCTTCTCTGTGAGGAAAGTTTCTTTAGGCAAAAATCCAGGGTTCAATGGCTCTCTTCGGGTGACAGGTGTACATCATATTTCTTTAAAGTGGTCAATAAGAGACGTCACAGGAACCGAATTAACTCCATCTGCCGCGGGGATGGGTCTGCTGCTAGCTCTGATGAGGATATCAAAGTAGAAGCTGTTGGGTTCTTCCAATCTTTATTTGATGGCTCTAGGTCCTCTCCTAGGCCAAATTTTGGTGAGCTTCAGAATATTATTGATAATCCTCTTACTTCTGAACAATCGTTGCTCTTGGTTGCGCTTTTTCTGATGATGAGATTAAAGATGTTTGCTTTGGTCTTCATTCTAACAAAGCGCCTGGTCCTGATGGTTTTAATGTCTTCTTTTTCAAAAAGACTTGGCATATCATTGGGTGTGATATTATTAAAGTTGTCCAGGAGTTTCTATGTTCTCACAGGTTGCTCCGAGAGTTCAATGCTACCATTATTACGTTGGTTCCTAAAGTATGCAACCCAGTCTCCATGAGTGATTTTAGGCCCATCTCTTGCTGCAATACAATTTATAAGATTATATCCAAGTTGTTGGCTAATCGGCTGAAGTCTTGCTTACCTTCTATTATTAGCTAATCTCAATCAGCCTTTATTGCTGGAAGGAGAATTGGTGATAAAATCTTATTGTTGCAGGAGCTGCTTAAAAATTATCATAGGAACTTGGGTCCGCCGAGATGTGCTATTAAAGTGGATATTTTGAAGGCTTATGACACAATGGATTAGGATTTCATTCTTCATGCTCTTATGGCTTTGAATTTCCCAGTCTCTTTGGTTAGTTGGATAAGATGTTGCATCACTAGCCCAAGTTTCTCTGTAGCCATCAATGGTGAGCTTGCTGGTTTCTTTCCTAGTAATCGCGGATTGAGACAAGGAGACCCTCTCTCTCCTTATCTTTTTGTTATTACTATAGAGGTTTTTTCTAGGCTTTTACATCAGAAAATTCAAGCTCTTCCTACCTTTAGATACCACTGGAGATGTGAATCAATCAAGCTTGCACATTTAGCTTTTGCTGATGACCTCTTCTTATTTTGTGGTGGTGATTATCAATCTGCTCGGGTGTTAAAAGAGACCTTAAATTCTTTCTATGGTCTCTCAGGTCTGGCTGCAAATGCGAATAAGAGCAACATTTATCTGTCGGGTGTTCAATTTGATGAAGCCTCTCAGATTAGAAACTGTTTTGGCTTTCCAATGGGCTCCACTCCTTTTAAGTATCTTGGAATCCCTCTCATTACCACAAAACTTTCCTTAAGTGATTGTTCGCCGTTGGTAGAGCGGGTGGTTTCAAGGATTCAAAGTTGGGAGAATAAGCTGCTCTCTTATGCCGGTCGTCTGCAACTTGTGAAATCTGTTTTATGTAGTTTGCAGGTGTTTTGGGCTTCTCATCTTTTTTTGCCGAAAAAGATCCATATGTTAATTGAGCAGAAATTAAGATGTTCTTTGTGGTATGGAAGTTGTACAAGCCATTATTCTTCAAAAGTGGCTTGGGAGGTTGTTTGTGCTCCTACAAGTGAGGGAGGTCTAGGAATCAAAAGTCTTCACATCTGGAACAAGACTCTAATGGCGAGGCACATTTGGATTCTTTTGACAGATGATTCTAGTATGTGTGCTTCTTGGATCAAAGTTAATTTCTTGAGAGATAAAAGCTTCTGGATGGTATCTACCCCCCAAATTTGCTCCTGGAATTGGAGGAAGTTGTTGAAGATTAGAGATCTTATTCGTCCTTTTATCAAGCATATTATTGGTGATGAAAAATCTACTTATTTTTGGCATGATTATTGGCACCCTTTTGGCCCTTTGCTGCCTAGGTTGGGGCCTGGTGCTATGATTAATTCTGGTATTTCTTCCAATGCCTTAGTTAGTTCTATTGTGATGGGTGAGTCTTAGTGCTGCCCTGTTTCTACTAATTCTGTCATTCTTGGAGTTGCAAGTAATCTAGAAGGTCTTATTCCAAATTCAAGTTGCAAGGATTCTTGTATTTGGTTACCTTCTACTTCTAGAATTTTCTCTACAGCTTCTACGATGGATCAGATTCGGATTCATTACCCTGTTGTTGATTGGGCAAAGATTGTGTGGTTTACCAATAATATTCCTAGAGCCAGTTTCATCCTTTGGTTGGCTGTTCATGGTAAACTTGCTACTCTTGACAGGATCACTGCTTATTCTCCTCAAATTAGTTCTCTATGCCCTCTTTGTGGTTTAGTTCCAGAAAATATCAATCATCTTTTTTTTGCTTGCTCTTTCTCGCTGCATATTTGGAAGAGTGTTCTTTGTTCTTGTGGGGTGCCTTGGTTGAACCCCCCTTGGCCTTTATTTATTGAATGGGCTTCTTCTCGGTGGAGAGGTAAGTCTTTCTCTTCTATCATCAAGAAACTCGGTCTTTCTGTTACTGTTTACCTCATATGGAAAGAGAGGAATAATCGTATCTTTAGGAATGAAAGATGTGCTCCTTCTGTGGTTCTCAAGAATATTATTTCCATGATCAGATGCAGGCTCATTTCCATCAAGTTTAAGACTTCCATTACTAATAGATATATTGCTGAAAAGTGGAGTTTAGATGTCTCTTAGTCCTTGCTTTCTTTGTTCCTTTTTTCAGGTTTTGTTTTGCTTTCCTTTGGTTAGTTTGCTTTATGTTGTTCTATAGTTTCTTTGCCTTTGGCTTCGGTTGTACTGGGCTTGCCCTCCCTTTTTTAGTTTAATATACTCGTTTATTTACCAAAAAAAAAAAAAAGAACACTAACGCTAAGAAAATCATTGTCCCATTTAACTATGTACAACGGTGAGTTAACATCAACTATTGTGTTTGTACTAGTGTGTATCACATACATGTTGCTGGTACTAAAACTTTTCCATACTTTTTATGTCTTTTGATCAGGGACGTATCCACATTATGGGCTACTTGGGCTGTGGCCCAAGAGAAACTTAATTATGTATAGTACAGTGCATCATACTTGCACAATTTCTTAGTAGACCACTTAGTTAAGGCTTTGCTTACCACATGATAGGTCAGTGATTCGATTGGTGGTACTCTGTTCCCTTCTTCTTTTACTAATTTTCATTGCATTTTCTTTCTTTTTGTCTTCTTTTACACATTTTCATTCTCTCAATCTTTCGAATGCATGCTAATTAAGCAGTCATTTCCCTTGCATTTTTATTTAGATATATATATATATATATATATATATATATATATATATATATATATGCCTGTGTATGTGTATGTGTATGCTGACATTATCTTTTATCTTCAAGCGATTTCAAATTTTTATTTTATCTTCATGCTTACTGTCAAATAAATGTTGAGGCTCATAAATTAGTTAATTTTTCCTTTTCTCTATCTTCACAGTGGGGTGCTATACCGCCTACTTTTGCTTCTACGATAGAAATATCTTTTTTATTGATATTACATGTGACCATATATGATAGGTAAATAACAATGTGGAGTTCAAAACCTAAGGCGAGCTGATGCACCTAAACCTTAAAACCCTAAGGTGTTCTCTCTCTCCTAGAGCACGGCCTCCAAACCCAAAAAGCCTAGTCTTACATCGGATCTCTTTGTTTTCAATCATTCTCATGGCCTCTTCGCACCCAAACCTTGATCTCTCAACCTCTTCGAAAGGATCGAAGGGCAAGTTTTCCATCACTCCATCGCCATCTATTGGCAAAAACCCTAGCATAGCCAATATGCTAGCATCCTCATCCTCTTTGGGTATTCAAAACCCTAGTCAAGGATCTGCTGCCTCCTAGGCCTTCGCTAACTCGAAGGTTATCGAACTCTCAGATCGTGTCTTTGCTCCTCTCAAAAAGAAGAGAAGACGCCATATTGGTTCACGGAACAAAACGGGTCTAAAGAAGATGCAAGAGGAAGAGAAGCCTCCCACCATCACCCATGAACCAGTTAAGATGACATCGGTTGCAACTGAAGGTCAAAAGAAGAAGCGGGGACGTCCTGTCGGCTCCAGGAACTCAAAAGAAATGTCAATCAAGAAGATCCGACTCCTTCCTCGAAGCCCTAGCTTGAAGGGCAAGAAGGTTCTTTGAAGTCTTTTTTTCTATTTCCCTTTCTGTATTTATTTCAATTGTTTTTGTTTATTGCGAAACAATTGCTCTTGGTCCATGCTTTTCACATGGGGGAGCTTTATTTTCTTGCTCTAGTTTGGTTAGAAACAATTGCCTATGATCTATTTGCATTACATTATAGGCTCCTTGTGAGCCGAAATTTGTAACGAGGATACAACCCTCATACGAATCAAATGATCTTGTTTGTCCTCTGTGCACATGGCAACGGATCGATTTGTATTGTACCTTGTACTTGAGTACTAATGACAAGATTGTCTTTGAGTTAAAAAAGAAAATATATATGATAGGTAAATTAGAAAGAGGTGAATGAATAGGTTCACCTTAGATTGAGTAAATCTTTGCCAAAAACATGTTAAATTAGATGGATTTGCATATGTACGTACTCGGAGTCTCGGACAATTTTTTTTTTGAAGGGGTCAAACCCAAAGGAAGAGCTCAAAAAAAAAAAACCCAAAGTACAATAACATTAGGTAATTTACCACTCAGCCCAATTCACAAAGATAACGTAAAAGTGGGTCATCCTAAAGATAAAATTAAAATTACATCATCTTCTACACATCTAACACAACCGTCGTCACCAAAGAAAAACCCAGCTGCCGCCGCTGTTGCCGCTATCCTTTGCATAGATGTCGTGAGTGATGCCAAATAGAAGAGATGATGCCCGATACGCCGCTGTCAGTAGAATCCAAAACCACAAGTCATATCCAAGGTTAAAGGGAATGGAAGAATGGAGCCAATACCACACAATAACATTCTCTTCTCCAGCAAAAAAACTCAGTCCGAAATGAGAACGAAGCCCTAAATGAGGGGTTGTACATCCACGCATGAGCACCTATAAACCACAAGGTAAATGATCAATCTCACTTTTAAACAGTGAGTCTCAGACATTTGTTGATTGAGACTTTGAGAGTAGTAGAAAATATCTTGAATTGTGGCAAACAAAACAAAGCACAGGAGGACGTCATGCATTCCCTTTCATAAACACCATTCGTCGGCCAATGCAAACCTGCAAAATGTTTTGGATACTTAGTGTCTTCTTACCTTCGTCTAGGCGCGGAGGCAGTATAGAAGTGGGTGGGGCTCAAGCCCAACCAAAGAAATTGGGCAAAAAAAAAAAACTAGGTATAGATTTTTTTTTTTGGTGATATATCATATATGCCCAGCCACCAAGTGACCAAGCCCAACCCACTCGAGTCCACAATCAGACAATCTCATTCTCGATCTCTTGTGGATCAGTCATCACTCATCAGACTTGCCTCAAGTCCCCAACCTCCTCCTTCACCCAATCACCATCTTTCAACTTAAACACTAAAACACGTATGACCTATCACCTATCCCTCTTCGGCTCTTCCCCTCCGCGGCTCCGCCTCCACTCCCTTCCACTCCTCCACTCCTCCACCATAATATCCTTCTTCCTAGCCTCCTCTGGTCCTCCCCGACAACGACTCACCTCCGGCCCTCCACACCTGAATACAATCCCTCCCTTCTCTTCTTCAATTTCTCAGTCCTTCACTCACTTTCTCAATTTCTCAGCTGTAATCCTCTTCTTGCTTCATTGAGGACATGAATCACATGATTGTAAGTGAGATTATTGAATTTCATTGGTTTAGTCTTTAGTGTAATGTATACAATTTTCCCCAAATTTGACAATTTGTATCTAATCTTCAGAAATTTGACCCGATGACTTGGAGCTTTGGGCAGAGCTATAAAGTAAGAACTTGGTTGGATTCCCGTTATTTTCACTAGTTCCCCGCTCTCAGGTTTGTCTCTCTTACTTTGTGTTTTTCTATTTGAAGTATAAAACATGCCTACTGATTTTGAATGAAATATGAGTTTGATATTGCAGATTAATGCCTATGAAGTATTGATGTTGCATTTCTGCTGATTAATGCTACTGTTTTTGTCTAATATAGTAGTAGTTTTTTTTAATTTTTTTTGATTTTGATTTTGAGAAGAATATAGCAGTGTGTCTAATATAAACATTGTCTTTTAATCAATAGGTGTTAGAGTAAACTTAGAAGCAAAATGGGAGATGAGTATCTTGGTGATTGTATGGTCCTTCACATTGAGAAAAAGTATACTGAATTTGTTACCAATGAGGAGGTAATTGAAGAGTTTGAAGCTTCATCAACTCGTAGAGTTAGATTTAGTTAGTTTATACTATCGTATTGTATTACATTACACGTTTATTTTAATTATTTAATTTCTATTATAGTTTTGCATATACAGCGGAGGGGTACGACTCATGATAATCAGGTATATCATTTTCTTTCGATTAATAAATTTCTTCTCCAGAAGTTGACACCTCCTTCTCAACCGTGGCCTGGCATGGGAAGAGACTGACCGTACACACACACATCCGATCAGCGAGCTTGGGGTCCCAGCACCAACCCACAAAACCCTAGAAGGGACAGACAGAGATAGATAAGGGCCACGCGGTCCAATCTGAGTAGGGCTTCTATCCGTGGAATTATGCATGCATGCAATAAGAACCGTCCATGGGGTTAGGTTAGGTGAGTGTGAGTCCAAAAACATAAGCAGCTGACCGCATGCAACTCCTCCATGATTGAATCCATCAACCTTGTTTCGATTTGGTTCATGACCACCTTCATTTGCTCCTTGAGAAAAATCACACAAGAGGGAATAATTAACAATCATTCTTGCTCTGCAAAGTAATTCTAGTATCTCACGCAACTTATATTTCATTGATATCCCTCTTCCCATTATAAGGTTTGAAGGTACACTATGCCATGTCTAAACAAACAATCTCGAATAGTTGAAAACAACATGTAAACATATATACATACACTAGAGTGACTTGGATGAATTTTTGTATAAATGATCTATACATAGTATCAATAGTGGAGATTTAGATATATGCTCAAAAAATGAGTCAAACGAAGAACTTCACATTTTAATTTCAAAACAAAACTTCGTTATGGGAACTGATAGTATGTACGTTCAATTATTCACTCGGATACATAGATTTTTAATACAATTCAAATTCGTTTTAGATTCAAAGCTGACCCTAGAATGGTGCTTTTAGAGAAGAAAAATATCACGTTAGAAAAAATGATGATTAGAAGAATTTTGATTTTCAATTGTTAAAATTGTCTCATGGTTCTCTAAAATTTGCAAGCAGGCGTCCTACCATGTGAGAGTTTAGGCTGTTGGCTCATGAATTTGCTGGGGAATTCTGGAATATTGATGTTGCAGCTAGTATTTATACGATCGAGATGGTCCTGTGTTTTTATGCAGCTCATGAAACATGCATGTGGCATGTGGCATGTGTTTAACACTAACAAGTATACATTCTAGCCCCAAAATAGGTGAAAGCCCTTCATTTCTTCCCCAATTTGGTAAGATGAAGCATCTTGTATGGAAATTATGGGGATGGGTTGAGCCAAACATGCAATGTATGTCTTAATTTCCTTTCTCACATGGCTGGTTTGTGACCGTTTCATAGGAATAGAAGTGTCCATAGTAGTCATAGTTTCAAACTTTCAATATAAAATATAAATGTGGATATATAGAGAAGAGGCTGCGAATCAGTGTCCCTTACAATTATGAACCGTATCACGAAACGTGGCTGTTCATGATTATACACAAGTACGTGATTACGGGTTCGTGCATGATTATTGCTCTTGTTCAGACGCTTCCCGACGTCTGGAAAATTGTAAGCAAATCTTTAAGAAACTTTTTTAGAATTTGAAATACTGGTCCCTAATACTCATAACATGGATGCCCAAATTTATATGCAGTGTTGAATTATCAAAAACTGATTTTTGTGAACCCGACTTCGGTGACAAGCCCTTGTCACATTGAAGTGACCACAACCAATGAATATGAGACACGTGTCCATTTTAAAAGGTTTGGCTGTAATTTAAGGACATAACATGGGGATTTTGGGTATTTGACATGTTTATTTATAATTATTGTTGACACTTGTCCATCTCTCATTAGTGTTTGTCACCCATAAATGATCATAGCTGGTCACCCAAGTTATTTCCTTCGAATAAATAACAAATATATGAATCTAACTTCAGTAACAAGGGTCGGTCACCTGAAGGTGACCACAGCCAATGAACATGTGACACGTGTCTATTTTAAAAGGCTTAGCTGCAATTTAAGGACATAACATGAGGGTTTTGGGTATTCGACATGTTTGTTTATGATTATTGTTGACACTTGTTCATCTCTCATTAATGTTTGTCACTCATAAATGACCATAACTGGTCACCCAAATTATTTCCAGCTTATTTGAGAAAATCGAAAATGATAGAGGAAATAATGTTACACATATAAGATTGTGTATCACCGTACTTCTACACAATGTATGTGGTAAAGTTTTCGTTAAGTATACAAAATATACGTATCGCCATAACTCATACGGATCGTGTGAGATTCCGACACAAAAAAATCCTTTTCTAAAGGTGGATTTTTGTGTATACTAATAGTTCATACGGTTGTGTATATATATGAATTTCTTCAAAGCCCCACATTTACAATTTGCTGCACACAAATATATGAGAAACATAATTTTCATAAAGATGTTTCATGTATGTGTATATTGCAATGTTTTTTATACAAAATTATTTCTGTATGAATATATGTGTGAATTATGTCTTTGTATTAGGAGAATTTTCTTGTAGTTCTGTAACAAACTCGACAAGATGTTGTGATTAACTGATTAGTGTTCGGCTGATAAGGATGCAAGAGTAGAGCCTAGAAGCTCGGACTCGGGCATAGTGAACCGTCCATAATATTATTATTATTTTTTTTGCTTTTGTTGATTAATATAACTATAGGACAATAACAACATACCATAATTCATATAGTAACTATAAATACCAGATTTTGCAGGTTTCTCGTGAAGGGCTCACAAGCCAATAAAGCTCAATTCTTCCTTTCAATATCACTCACGCATTTCACTCCTCTTCCTACTTCCCTTGTGAAACAATCCAAACAGACTAAAAAAAACCATTTCTACTCCAGCTCCCAAAATTTCGGTGATCTCAACTCCAAAACCCACAAAAGTGGAGTCCTCTTCTTCTTCTCTGGTTTGCTTTACCACTCTCAAAATAATATTGGTTCTTCGGCATCTGAGTATTTGGATCATTCATTTCTCAGTTTTGCCGGAAACAATTTACCACATTTCCTGCGGTTGACGACTTTGTGTGTGTGTGATGAAGTGTCACTTAATTTTCATCTTTGTGTGATCTACACTTTACTTGGTGACTTTGAATTTCAGTTCCCCCTTTACGGGGATTTGGGGTTACAGGTGTGTGTGTCAGACTACTTTATTACTGATCAGTTACAATCGTTACACTGAGACAATTTTGAAATGGATTCATGGTGTGTGACCCTGAAGCCAAACACCCATTTGAGACAGCCAACTCAAGCTGGCCTTTGTAGTGGGGCTAATGGCTTTCTGGGTCAGAGGATCAGAGAGAGTTTTGGTAACAGGGGTTGGGTACATCGAACTGAGAAGACAAGACCTGGTGTTGTTCGTTCTGTTGTTACAACAAAGAACTTTGAGACGGTAATCATAATTTCTTGGAGTTTTTTGTTTGATTCTTTTGTGACTCTGTTTTTCTGAACACTTTTGATGTTGATCTCTTGGGTTTGGATCAGACCCTGAAAGTCCCAACTTACCACAGACCAAGAGTGGACCCAAAGAATGTTGCTTCGATCATATTGGGAGGAGGGGCAGGGACTCAGCTCTTTCCTCTTACCAGAAGAGCAGCCACACCTGCAGTAAGAATAGTTCTTATTATTGGGATTGTACTGATTCAAAATTTGTGAACTTTGCGAATTACTTGTGATGAATACCAATTGCAGGTTCCTGTTGGTGGATGCTACCGGCTTATTGACATTCCGATGAGCAATTGCATCAACAGCAACATAAACAAAATTTTCGTGCTAACCCAGTTTAATTCCACTTCTCTCAATCGCCACCTTGCTCGCACCTATTTTGGAAATGGTATCAACTTCGGGGATGGATTTGTGGAGGTAACGAATACATTATACATCTATCATTTTGTGAGCTTATATTGTTTGAGATTGAAGTTTCCAGTGATACAAGGAGCTGAACTATTTACTTCTCAGTTAATGATCTTCTGCAGCTATGAAGTTTGCTGCGGACAGATTAGTCTCTGATATATAACGAATCTTCATGTTCTTTACTAGTTAAATGAAGTATCTGACTGTATTTCTCATGCTATTATTCATAATGATAATAAGTTACCTCTCAAAGGATTAAAGTAAAAATTTGTATCCATTCCAATGTGTATCTGTTTAGTCTTTATGTTTCAAGTTTTGATTCTTCATGACTGAATTAACACTTCATGAGCAGGTTCTAGCAGCCACTCAAACATCTGGGGAAGCAGGAATGGATTGGTTCCAAGGAACAGCGGATGCTGTGAGGCAATTTGTATGGGTATTTGAGGTGGGTAAAAGAGTTTCCAATCTAGATATGCGTTAAATATAAATGGGGGAGGGAAGAGATACAAATTATATGAATGTATCTTCGGTTATTTTGATTGGCACTCTAGCTGTTTTCTGATTAACACCGGTTCTTGTAGGATGCTAAGAATAGGAACGTTGAAAATATACTGATTTTGTCTGGGGATCATCTTTATCGAATGGACTATATGGACTTTGTGCAGGTAACTATTCCGCTCCATGTAGGACTTCTTATTGTTGTGTTAGTTGTTGAACTTTGCTTATATTTTCTCTATCATGTACCAGAGTCACGTTGATAGCAATGCCGATATCACACTTTCATGTGCAGTTGTGGGTGACAGGTGTGTTTTGTCTACTGATAACCTTTGTCAGTCTTCGTTCTTTCTATTTGTTGACAATAAAGTATGTTGATTTTTTCACTACCAAAAGTTTGAACTGTTGGGATGTAATACTCATTTTCCAGCCGTGCATCTGATTATGGTTTGGTGAAGATAGACAGCAGAGGTAAAATCATCCAGTTTGCTGAAAAACCAAGGGGAGCTGGTCTAAAAGCAATGGTGAGCAAGAAACAGCGGTCTTATGCTAACCTCATTTATTTTTCTCATTTTCTGTGAGGACTATGCGCTGAGACTGTTTTCCACCCTCGTTGAATTTCTTTTTTCTATTGCGAGCATAACGGACTGATAAAATTACAGAGATGAGATGGCATCATGAAGTTATACATATGAAATTCTCTTTTCAGATTCATCTTGTTGGATGTTCCTGTGTTCAAGCATTTACAGTTAGACTTGTAAGATTACATGAATTTATGAACATTTATATTAATTAAAAGTTCTACCCTTGGTTGATGTTATACAGCAATCAGATACAACACTTCTTGGATTCTCCCCACAAGATGCTCTAAAATCCCCATATGTTGCATCGATGGGAGTGTATGTATTTAAGACAGATATTTTACTAGAACTTCTGAAAAAGAGTTATCCAAATTCGAACGACTTCGGATCTGAAATCATTCCTGCAGCAGTGGAAGAGCGTAATGTCCAAGTAAGGAAAATAGAACAGTTTATGTGTCTTCATTTACTTATCATCAATTTCCCCTGTTTCGGTAGGAAGTGGGTTTTTCTGCCATTAGACCCAATTTTGGGATGAAAAAGAAGTAAACTGAAGCCTAAATTGAATTGTAGCCATTTTCATGTATAGTTCATGCTTATTCATGTTTTCTACTTGCGTACTCATCTGTATATAGTTAAACAATCATCGTGAAGTCCTTTTGAAAAAAGACCATCGTGAAGGAAATTAAATTATGTGCTTACTTTTGCTCCTACAGGCATATATATTCAGAGACTACTGGGAGGATATCGGAACTATACAGTCATTTTATGATGCTAACTTGGCTCTCACTGAAGAGGTAGGTTTTGCTGATTCCTTGAAGAGTAAATTGGATATTACTGACGCTTGTTTTGAAAGTAGCATGCCTTTCCATTCTGTTTTCTGGGGCACCCACTATTCCAAACCGCACACAGGAGAAATGAACCGCTGTAAAGCTTTAGAAACTTAAGGATTATCTTACTAATAATTTGTGTAAACACACTATATGCGCCTCTTGTTTCCTTGATATGTGATTAATGTCTGAAAATTGCAGTTCCCGAAGTTTCAGTTTTATGACCCAAAGACACCTTTCTTCACTTCTCCTCGGTTCTTACCACCAACCAAGATTGACAATTCCCGGGTATGCTATTTTACTTGGGTGTATTGGCAGCTTCAGCAAGCATCTTGGTTCTCATTCTTTGTGTTTATTTTGCAGGTTGTGGATGCAATAATCTCACATGGATGTTTCTTGCAAGAATGTTTTGTCCAAAGTTCAATAGTGGGTGAACGCTCACGGTTAGATTATGGTGTTGAGCTGAAGGTGAATTCTTATAATTTTCCAAATTAATACTTCAAATACCGAACCTTTTTGTATACGTTTCTCTGATGACATTACATTACAGGATTCCATAATGATGGGTGCAGACAGTTACCAAACTGAATCTGAGATTGCAGCTCTGCTTGCGCGAGGGAAAGTTCCAATAGGTATTGGAAGGAATACAAAGATTAGGTATTCTCAGGACTTGAATTATAGTGCATAACTTTTGATGTTTTAATTAGAATGTCAGGTTGTCTAATTCTGTATTCATTATTCATCCTTGAAGGAAGTGTATAATCGACAAGAATGCAAAGATTGGAAAGGATGTGATCATAATGAACAAAGATGTAAGCAAGGCTACCCATGGTCTAACTGGGATGCATTCATCAATTCTTTTGACAAATAAGTCATTCTCTGGACAAAGATTTCAATGAAGTATGTGATTCAATCTTACAACTACTCTTGGCTTTGCAGGGCGTTCAAGAAGCAGATAGGCCAGAAGAGGGGTTCTACATCCGTGAGGGAATCGTTATCGTTGTGGAGAAGGGAATAATAGAAGATGGAAAAGTTATATAAATTAATGCCTCTTACTTTCTCAAGTACAATGACAGCGGAGTTAAAGGTGGTTCTGGCAAAAGAACTGGAAAACAGTGTGCATTGGCAGCTAGGGGATAGCTTCTGCCAGACTGTCTTCGAAACAGGCAAGTATCTCCTTTCAGTTCTTCCGGTACTTGAACCAGAAACATCCTTGATCCTTCAGTTCTTGTCAAATGGGAAGCATGTGCGCTCATTAGACAGTTAGTTTCGCGAGATGTACAAAAATAAGTTAAGAGGGCTGACACGCTGGTTGTATTCATCATTTTGTAGATGCTTTCAGTATTAATATTGGTTATGAATAATGCAATAGCAGGCAGTTTGGCAAGAAGTTTTATCAAATGAATGAGTAGGAACTGCCTTGTTTAGCTGGTCCAAGTTACCTTCTGTCAAATGAATGTTTATGTGAGACGAAAAAATTACAACACAATATTTTTTTTTTTTTTTTTTTTGAAAAATGGGATATCCCAATAAGCCATAGAGAAAATAGCCCACTTCAGTTATGACCAGGAAAGCAAGAGTCTTACCCATTAAGTCTAGCACTTTTGAAGTTTAAAGTTTAAACCACGCACTATTGCTATTGCTTGCGTGTCAAGTAAAAGTAAAATCAGATGTTGATGGCGGTGTAGAAATAGAAACCCAGCAGAACTTGGACTTCAAGTTTTTAGAAAGATCTTATATATATACCACCCCAGATATCTGGATTGCAAAATAGAAAGCTCTTACATTTTCACGGGCGGAAACCCTAATAATCTCTCCACCACATTCACGCTTCGCTTATAGTCTTTGTTTCTATAATTCTATCTGAGACTGGAGTGTTTGTTTCTTAAAAGTTAATTCTTCGAATTCCCTCGAGGAGCTGTGTGTATTTGTTTTCAGGAAATCTTTGAAGGCCCTGAAGATTTCTTTCTATTTGGAACTCCTACCTCCTCTACATTCTTGCAAACAGATTGTTCCTCTTCACTTACTTTCGAATTCCCATAGGCTTTCTTCATTCTTTCTGGATCTTGATTCTCAGACTGATTTCATCAAATACTCCATCATATTGATCTTCCATCACTTTCTTTCTCACGGTTGATCTCGACTTTTCTTTTCAAGAAACCAAGTCGATGACGTATATCAGCAGTAATCTTTTATCCTTCTCAAGAAAACCAATGTCTGAAGAGATTCTCTCAATGGCGGCTTGTGTTCCTGTCCTTGATCTTTCAGTCGGTTATAAGAGAAAGCTGAGCTTTAACGAAGATACTGCAAGATACTCCCAAAGCAAGGTTCAAAGGGTAGAGCATGAGGAGTTTTGTTTCACGTCTGAGGTAAAGCATGAAGAGGATACTAGCCTCATTCAACAGGAACTTGTTAGAAACCCGTCAAGGCTCGCTCATGCTGCAAACTATCTTGAGCTCAGTGACATTCAAACCGTGAAAGATCAATTACATGTTGCTGACACCTTGATGGATTTCTCATCTTTTGATGAAACCAGTATTAACCATGATAGCAGCACGACAACATTGCCATCATCTGATAAAGATAATGTTCTTAATGCTTGCGCTACTGATCTCGTTCAGCCGCACCTTCTTACAAACCCAACAGCTCTCATTGACAACAATGTGATCAATCTTGATGATGATGATAACGACGAGGATGAAGTGTACATCGTGATCAATCTTGAGGGTGATGATGATGAAGCCAATTCAGTACTGCAGCAGTCCATTACAACAGCACAGACGATTCATCTCACTGAGGAAGTCAAAGAGAGCAGTCTTAAAGGCAACAATGATGTTCAACCTTGTCCAACAGTGACAGATTTTTCATTTTTGGATAGCAGCGTTGATAGTCAAAGGCAGCATTCAGGTAATGATCAGGACATGATATATGATGATAGTCATACAATAGGGATCAGTGATGACTTAGATTTTATGAAATTCATGGACTTTGAAAAATTAGACTTCTATGGGGATGATTTCGACTTGATCGGTCTTGGTTGTGATTCTCTGGAATTGCCTGGATCAGATTCATTAGTGGATTCTCTTTTCCATGCTTGCAGCAGCCCACAATAGAAGTCAAAGAGAGCAATGGAATTGAGGTGGTGATCATAGACTGATAGTGTCCATCTGATCAATTCAGAGCTCACTTCTTTTCTATTGTAAACAGTGTACTAGTGCTATTGCAATTGGTTTATGAATGGTAACATATTTGACAGATTGAAATAACACCATAATGAATATACTGATCATCATAACGAAATTGGTTTATTTTTCTTTCTGCATTGTTTATTCCCACCAACCCGGTTTGTTTTTCTTTCTGCATTCTTTCGCAATAGCGCTTCAAACATCGCAAAGATTACATGTTTATTGCTTTGTTATTCTTTCTGCTTTGTTTTCTGTAGGCTTTTTGGCTAGTGTTTTCTTTATGTATTCGGCTATTGTTAGTGGTAGAGGTTTGTCTGCGTTTGTAACTTGCTGGGCCACATATTGTATTATGGGGTACCAGTTCCCTAGCTTGTAGAAATGATGTTGTTTTTGTCGGAGCTTAGCTAATTTTCTTGAAAAAAAAAATCTCAAATAATAACATGCGTCCATCTGTTAGCCACACCCTTGTTTCACAAACACAAACTGTATCGTGAAAGCAAGACAACTAGATAGTAAACGTGTCATTAGTGTTAAAAAGAGACACATAGTCACAACTCGATCAAAAAAATCAGAGAGCGCAAAAAAAACACACAAGTGAAGAAAATGCCAAAATTGCTTGTCATAAATCGGAAACTAACGTGGAGGTCTGTGCTTTTGACGTCTGTCCGACCCATGACACTTCTAGGAGCAAAGGGTTTGGAAAAATTTGAACACATGAAGGAGATCATAGAGGTGGAAAAGTAAAAAGTTGGTTTTCAATCTTGGAGAAAGGAGGAAGATGAGTTTGAAGCAAATACAGGATGTAGCTGAAAGCGCACAAACTGGGTTGGTGGGAAACAAAGACAGCACCCAACAAACTGGGTTGGTGGGAAACAAAGACAGCACCCAACAAACTGATTCGGGCACCGCTCTCCAACGCTTTCTTAATCGCATTCCCATCAGTGCTATCCCCGGCATCCAAAACTCACCTGGTATTATAACATTTGCTCCATTTCCTATTTCCTTTTTCTTTTTGTTACGTTTCTTTGTGATATATCGTGTCTAATTAAAACTCCCCATTTTGAAAATGGTTGTGTTTTAAATGAATGACAAGTATTGGCATTAAAAACTGGGGATAGTGTTAGAGATGCCATACATTTGTTGTTTCCGATTCAGGCGGATTTTCGGAACCCTTCATTGGTTTCATTGATTTTGCAACCGTGCTTCTCTGGTGTCTTGAGGTAGGCTATTTCATTTTCTGCAGAAATTTGATGCACATGCACAAACCCAAAATGAGAAGTTATAGGTAGTTATATACTTTACTTATTGACGCAATTGAATACTGAATGTTCTAATGAAAATTTCATTTTGAGGAATGTGAAAAGGAGGAAAACCGCAGCAGAGACACTCGGAAGGAAGAGGTTGGCAACTATGGTTTTTTTGCCAGGCTTGAACAGCATCCTCAAATTGGCCAAACCAAGGTCTTATGACTCTTATCTCTGTATTTCATTTGTTTACTATGATGATTAGTATCAGCACTTCCCGATAGACTAGTTTTACTCCCTTGTGGGGATGCATGACACTTTGATGACCGATATGCTCCTGTAAATAAAGTTGCAGCGGAAAAATGGAGTTCCGATTTAGTTAACTGGCAATTTTGCATTTAATCAATGGTGTACCAATGCATTTTGCGCTTGAGGCGAATAATATTTGACCACCACTGATTGTTTCATAAACAAGTAGGCCTCTTAGATCACAACCATAGCTTTGAGTTCCAAACTATCAAACATCATATAAAACCAATATTTCTAGGCATTGGTTTTTGAGACTTAAATAACCTTTCCTCATGAATCAAAGTTAATCTCACCAGTGGTAACTTGAATACTAAAAGTAAGTTGTTTATTGTCCTTGTTTTATGCAGTTTCTTCCCTTGTCTTAAAATTCAATATCTAACTACTCTGTATTGTTCAATACTGAGTCTTAATTAGCTCATGGCCTCCAAGGTAGTCTGGTATTCAAAATATCTCAAGGTAACTTGCTAGCTATTTTCCTGACATACCTGCCTCCTAAAGATTGTGAGGTTTATTAGGATAATCCAGTTTCAAGGCCTGGTCAGTAAAGGGGGTTCGGGGAATAACATCGTATCAACAAAAAAGAAGGCATGGCTATCACATGTACTTTTTGGTTACAAAACCAGAAGATCAAACTGCCACTAGTATGATGATGGTCTGGGAATACAAATCCTTTTCGTTTGTAGGTTCAGCAGGAGTATTCAAGAAAACATAATTAGTACCATTGAGCGTTTTCCCTTCTTTTATTACTAACAATAACATGAATAAGATACAAATTGT
Organism: Fragaria iinumae; assembly: GCA_009720345.1. NCBI lineage: Eukaryota > Viridiplantae > Streptophyta > Magnoliopsida > Rosales > Rosaceae > Fragaria > Fragaria iinumae. Next base: position 12,001,733 of record CM019118.1, on the reverse strand, counting down.
TTATGTACGTATATACATGTATTTGATCACGTAACATATATTTGATCTTAATCCTTTCTATTTGAATAATGATAGATTGGTGAGCTAGCCAAGTCTTTTCTATGGGACTCATATTTTCCTGTGCACACAGATGAGACACTATTCCATGTTCTGCTGTTGCTTTCAAAGCACCCGGCTGCATGTTGTGCCTGTTATAGAGCGTACCAATTCTCAGCTGACTGGATTTATTTCACAGGTATATCGACCACTAAGCTCTCTTTTGATAAACGGTACCAATGAAAATTCGTATCAAGTAATAACAAAGTATGATGATTTTTGAAGTTAAATTAAGTAATGATCGACGAAATTCCTGAGTTTTAATTTTGTTTTTTCTTGTATGCTTTGCATAGCATGGAAAGATCCATTTGCTGCTTCAATCAAGTGGTTTGGACTGGTTTGATAGCATTGCTAACAAACTTGTATCAGACGTTCGGTATGCAAAGCCAAATTGTTTTCTTGCTTTCCTCTTTTGTTTGGATCAAGAATCAAGCTATAGATATATACTTCACAAAAATAATTAATTTCTCAATCATTTTGAATTGCATCTCCACTAATGGTGTCATTCAGGATTGGCAGTGAAGATCATGTTGGAGATCAAAGCATAGCAGAAACTCTACATATTCTGTGGAAAAACCAAAGTTGTGTGGTTGCCGTCCATCAGTAGAGAGTAAAAGGCTCATTGGTAGCATAACAAACAGCGACATCTACCTTCTCTTAGAGAATGATAACATTTTTCGCAGTATAAAGTAAGTCACATTCCTAGTCTCCTATTTTAGACAAGTTTTGTTTGCTTACTGGTGTACATCCTAGGGGTTTTGTTTATAATAAAGTTAGGTTGAGATAGGAGAAGGAAAGTATTTTCCATTGTCCCCTCACCTTAGCTTTGTTTTGGTCCATGTAGAACTGGCGATGGGTTGAGGGCTGTGGTATGTTTTTTTTTTTTTTTTTTTTTTTTTTTCAGCTCAAAGCATATTTTGGTGAGTTGGGATGCGATGGCCCAACATCTTGTTGAGCTCTGTCTTTAGGAGTTAATGCTGAATTTTGTCCAAAAAGTTGAGGTGCAGTTTGAGAAGTATATCCCTATACGCGTAGAGAAAGGATTAGTGTACAAATTATGGATTTCAGTTGTTTTTATAGTTGTTAAGGTAGATTCATATGTTTAGTCATTATTGTTCAATACTTCTACTGTTCCATTGATTAACATTGAAATATTTTTAGAGAAAGGAGATGATCATACAATACTGCATGTTAAATCCTGTTGCTTTAATAATACAAATGCAGTACTCTAACTGTGGAGAAGTTCATTCACATGGAGCCGAATAAAACAGGCTCTGATGCAACAATTGAACGAGACCGCTCTTCTGTCAGCAGGATTTATCCAACTGAAGAATGGATTCTCACCAAGAATGGACTCACCGGTCACGAACAAGAGAACCCACCCCCTGCTGCAAGTCATGAGAAATATGGCAGACACTAATAGCAGCTTCAGCGTTTTGGTTGGTGATTTACATCGGCCTGTAGGTTTGCTCACATTAAGAGACGTGATCATCCACTTCGCTCCACCAGGCATCGATTCCAGTATCCATGGTGTAGGGTTCTTTGAATCAGCTCTGGAACAGAGTGGGTGCCATGTCCATAATGGAACCGTAGTCTGTGATAATAATTGATTCTCCCCAACTATAAAGTATAAGGTGACTCTAGATCTGCTGAAGGCCACGCTCCTATACGCATGTATTGTTTCGTTATCTTTTGGACCTTTGTATTTAGCTGGTTGTGTAGTTTTAGGTTGTACTGTAGATTCCTTGATGGGCATGCGACGACATCCAGATCGATCAGTAACATTACATCTCAATATATTGCTATATGCATGTTCTTATGTTCAAGTCAGAACCCATTTGTTCAATAATCCATACACAGTACGTGATAACATCATCATCGCGATTTGACATTTCATAGTATTATTAGAACAAAATTTGTTGTCGATTCAGCATCTGTCTGATAGCATGCAAAGCATTTGGTGCAAAACTTGCGGACTGCATCATCTATGAACACGCAACTAGCTACCAAGATGCTGCCATGTGGCTAATAAGTATGATGTATATAACAATCACAAAAGAATAGGCTGGACAAATTAACAGTCAAATATGTTTTTAAGTTTACTCGGTTACGTATATCAAAGGGGAACATGTCGACAGCTCCAAAAAAAAAAAAAAAAAAAAATATCGATATGAAGATCGCTGGGAAATGGAGTGATTAAAAAAAAAATACGAAGCGAGTTAGAAAGTGGATGCAGAGAATCATTTTGTCAAGGGACAATGCCACAACGGTTTTTTTTATTTTTTATTTTATCAAATGCCACAACGGTTTTACTGAATTTTTTTTTTTTTGATCAAATCCCCTGGGCCCTTTTTGTAGTACTGCTAAAAAAAATAAAAAAATAAAAATTTGTCCGCAGCTTTACCCTATATTAATTTAACATAAATGTCACTTTAATTAGAAGATCAAAATAATTAGTCAAATCAATCAAGCTATAGCAAATGTGAATATGTGATAGCTCCTGAGTTGTTTACGTGGAAAGCATATATATAACTTATTCGGCTTCCAAACAAAACAATAACACCTTTATCAATGAAATATTAACAAAACGTTTGAAACGTGGATCAGAGACCCCTGCCAGTTGAGCCAAGTCCTAGTACCATGCATGTTATCTCGCATATTCTGCTGCTATAAAATGCACACATGTTCTAGTAGAAATATGTACTAAACAGTAAGAGCTAGAAAACCAATACCAAAAACTTGAGAGATAATGGAGGTAGAGCAAGTTCTTCACATGAATGGCGGAGATGGAAAAATAAGCTACGCAAACCACTCACTACTTCAAGTAAGTGTCTCTGTATCTCTCTTGTTAAATTTTCATTATGAAAAAGATTAACACGGTCTAGCTGGTTTATTTTGTTTCAGAGAGCTGTGATTTCGACGGTGAAGCCTATTGTGGATGCAAGTTTAGAGGAGCTCTGCAGCACTCTCTTCCCGGAGTGTCTGAAAGTAGCAGACTTAGGATGCTCTTCGGGACCAAATACCCTTCTGGTGGTATCAGACATCATTGAAAATATCCGAAACATGTTTCGAAAGCTCAACCTTCCCCCGCCATCGCTCCAAGCATTCTTGAACGACCTTCCCCGGAACGATTTCAACACGGTGTTCAGGTTACTTCCTGGCTTCTATAAGAAGCTCCATGAAGAAAATGTGAACAAGTTGGGTTCTTGTTTCATTGCATCAATGCCTTGTTCCTTTTATGGGAGGCTCTTTCCTGACAACTCTCTTCACTTTGTTCATTCATCTTATGCTCTCATGTGGATCTCTGAGGGTTGATATGCACTCTTGATTGTCGTTTGTCACTTGTGGTCTTTTTCTTGTACGTTTATTGCAGTCTTATCTATGATGCTAATAATATATGCGTCATCGATTAACTAATAGAATTTCAACATGATCAATCTCTATATATGAGCAGGTTCCAAAAGGTTTGGTAACAGAAGGAGGAGAGGGACTGAACAAGGGGAACATATACATATCCAAGACAAGCTCACCTGCTGTGTTTAATGAATACTTTGAGCAATTCAAAAGGGACTTCACTGTCTTTCTGCGATCTAGGGCACACGAGCTAGTCCCAGGAGGTAGTATGGTCCTCACAACCATGGGCAGCACAAAGAGCAATGATCCCCTCTCCATTTGGGAATTCTTCGGATTGAAACTCCATGACATGGTTTTACATGTATGCATGTGTACACATTCAAACCCCTCTTTGTTTAGGCTGCTATGATACGTACATTTTACTGTAACTGATTCACAAAAATTAATTTCAGGGTTTGATCGAGGAGGACAAGTTGGACAGATTCAATTTGCCATACTACGCGCCCACAACAGATGAGGTAAAAGAGGTGATCGAGGCTGAAGGGTCTTTTACTTTGCAAAACCTTGAAGCTTTCAGAAATGACTGGGACTCTTACATAAAACAAGCCAATAGTGACCTTGACAAGAAAGCAAGGGCCGCAATACTCTCCACTGACATAAGGGCTGTGGGAGAGCCTATTCTGGCCAGCCAATTAGGAGAGGAAGCCATGGACAATTTGTTTCGCAGGTTTGAAGAAATGTTCTTGATCACATGGAAAGGAAAAATGCCAGTTCATTAACCTGGTTATCTCGTTAACTGAGAAGCGTTGAATATGAATTTGCTCCAGAGATCGATCTATGTTCCGTTGCTTTGTTTATAGAATGAAATTTCTTATTGCTTGCTGTGTGCAAGTCCTAGCCAGTAACTACTTTCTACTATATGGAATTTGGATGCATGCCATGATGTACTTTGATAATTAACTCATCTTTAGCTGACATAATATTACAAAAACATATTATTAGCTAGAAACGAGAAAAAGTGCTTTGATGGTCACTCAAGTGAAATGTACTTATACATCTATTTTGCTAGAAGAAAATTGGATCTCAAGTTAAATGAACACTTAATTAAAAAAAGATTAAATTCAGTTTAACCTCCTAAATTTTAGGACTGAAATCAGTTTGGTACCTGACTTTTTGTTTTAATCACGTTGAACCCTTGGTCCTTGTACTTTCAAACATCATTAACTAAGTCCAAAATTTTAATATGGCTCTAAAAATAACGTCATTTGTTGACCTGGAGTTGACATGAGAATCCACGTTTGAGCTTTTTAACCTATAAAAAGGGCAAATGAACATTCTAACGATGAAAATACGTCATTTTTCAAAGATCAAAGTCCGCAATTTTTAGACTAAAATTCAAATTTTAGACTTAAATGATGTCGTTTGAGAATATAAGCACCAACGTGATATATAAAATAATAATAATAATAATAATCAAAGATCAAACTGATTTTAACCTTAAAGTTTAAGGAGGTAAAACCTTAAAAAAATGCATAAACCTCTATTTTGCTTGAGTTAATTTGTAAAAAAGAAATTAAGATTTCTTATTTCTTTTGCAATAGGGATGTCCCACAAACATTTTGCCTGCTCTTCAATTATAGCACTATACTTTACTACTTTTTTAGTTGAAGATACGGAAATGATGAACTACTGTATTGTGAACTTATGATAATCTAATAAGCTATATATTTTGCTGGGTCGTTGCTCCATTATAGAGTATCTAAGAGATCAATAATTTGATCTAAAAAAATTTAGTAAAACTATCATGCCGGGTGCAACCGGTTATGTTGGTTTCATAGCTAGCTAGTTTCCTCGTTGGTAAAATAAATAATTGATTATTTCAAAAAATAAAAAATAATTCATTATTAATGGATTGAACCTTGCTCGTTTAAACAGATCCATATAACAAATAATCTCTTTCTGAAAGTTTGCACAATTTCAAGCTCATTATAATCTTGTATTCTATGTAGAAGATGAAACGAGATTACTAGCATTGTTCTTCCATTGTAATGCTATTATAATCAATAAGCGCATTAAGCAAAAGAGAGTAATCTTAAAATTGCAATGGGGTTACAGTAGCGGATATTATTTTGTTTTGATTGAATGAGAATCCTGCTTAAGTAATTGTATTACTTGCAGTTCGTCCTTCAGAGTTAGGCACGCACTACCTCTTAGTACTGCAAAAAAATTTCTTTTACCTTACAAGTGAAATATAAACTTGGTTTTACGCCCGTGTATTTAGTCTAGTGACATATATAGTCTCTTATTTGTAAATTAGAGGTTAGGAATTCAATTTAGGATAAATTAGCTATACCATTTGAGTTGTTTATTAGATGAAAAAAAAAATAATTGTTGAAAAAAATTCAAAAAATTGATTCGTCTAGAAACATATCAAATAATTAACAGAGCCGTTCTCTTTATTCCTCTATCTAGCTCTCTTTTCTTTTCTTTTCTCTATATTCCTCTCTAGGGTTAGGGTTTTTTGGTTTCTAAGAAAATATGTCGATGAATTCGATGGGTGCGATGGCGGCGAGACTCGCCTCCTCCTTGGCTCTAGCCGAGGGACAAAAAATGATCGACCTGCGGTCATCTCAAAGACAGGGCCGGGGCTGCAGCAATTAGATGTCTTCATGTTGGGTCATCTCCTAACATTGAGAGACTATAAGATACACAACCTTCTAGGGATGTTCAAGACGGCGTGGCAGAATGATGAGACTATGCAAGTTGAAGGGAAGAGGATCTTGTTTACTTTGTCGGATTCCAAGGACAGGGAACGTATTTAGAAGGGCGGACCATGAGGATTCAATCGGGCTCTGGCGGCGCTCGCATTCTATGATGACGACCCCGACATGGAATTACTGCCCTTTGACACTTCATCGTACTAGGTGACCCTCCTGAACATCCCTCCGGCATTTCAGTCTCCGAGAGTGAAGATGATGATTGGTTATACGATCAGAGACTACAAAGAGTATGAAACATCGGCCAAGAAAGCAAGGAAGCTGATTATCCAAGTGGAGATTTCTTTGTATAAGCAGTCTTTCCCTTCCAAGTGTACGTTGGTATACATATATACTCTTGAGGATGGGGTTGAGATATGCTGCAAGTTTCATTATTCTAGACTATTTGGACGATGCTCCCAACTGTGGTTTTGTCACCAATGTCGGTCTACCATGTTCAGGATTTGCTTTGAATAAAGATGATGTTATGGAGGCGAGGACTATGTTAGGTGGCAGCACTGATCCCCTCAAACCCTAGTTTGACAAGGGGTAATCATCCTCCTCAAACCCTAACCCTAATTTTAGGGTTGCTGACAACCTTGCTGATCAATTCTTAAAAACAAGCACAAATCTATGAAGAAGAGATGTTGTACGTGTCACGCCCCCAAATTCAATGTCAATATTATACTGAAGTATGGCTCGTGAACTTGTGACGTGAGTCATAAAACAATAATAAAACTCGAAAGTAAGGGAATAGTTCTGAGTAAAACTTTCAATTGATATAACAAAGATTCTTTTACATCGATTGAACTTAATGATAAATTTTGTAAACACAAATAAAGATTTATTGTGATGAAATAAAAGTACAAATATAAAACATTTTTTGTTAAGTTTACATCGGTTCACCCCGTCCCTAAGAATATACTCGTTACCTGAAAAACATAAATGTGTAGCATCATGAGTTACACTAAACCAGTAAGTATAGATCACAATATTATATTAATCTATCTTACAAAATAATGCAAATTGAATAACGAAGTAAAAATGATAAGACAATCCATTATTAATGCACATTGGATATAATCTACTTTGAATACCAATATCATATAGTACTTCACTAAATCGACAAATGCAGCATCATTAGATGAAATCAAAAACGGTGTATACTCGATCATCTTTTCACCTAGAATCATAACATATAAAAATATTGTAAACATATATTCAATCAAAATAATATACGAATATTTCTCTTCTCAGTGAATATTTTAGAGTAACTGGTAACAAATCCAAAAATCCACGTGTTAGGTCCACTATACCAAAGTACGGGTAAGCCGCAACATACTAAAGACAATACCAGAGTATGTATACTCAAGGTCAACACTTTCTTCCTATGAGTATAATAGTGCACTATCTGAAGGGACTAGGGCCCACAACTAACTTCCACATAAAACACTTTACCAGTAATTCACTTCAGCATAGAGGTAGTACCATTCACCCGACTCCATAACTTCTCAAACATAATCAAATTCACAAATATAATCTTTATGAGCTATAGATCGTATCATATGTATATGTACACAAATACATAAATACACATATATACGTACTTAAGAATATTTCATAAGGAATGCATATGTAGCATAAACATGATACACAAGAAGGGAAAACTTATGTAGCAAACAATTAATAATTTAAGCTTACAAGCAAATAATCGAATTCATGATAAAATGTAATTAGTAATGGTAAAACACAAACAATGAAAGAGTAATTTTGCAGACTTTAAATAAACTATATTATTATTAATAGTAGTTTTGGTCCTTAAGTCCAATTTCATAGGAGTTAATCAACCATGTCCATGATTCTTCGATTAAAGTCATTAAACTTCAAAAGGTGTGAAGTTGTCCATCTCAAGTCCGATTTAAAAAAGTGAGTACATCACTGTGAAGGGTTTTTCACCAAGAATTCAGTGGTAAGGTTCATGTGAACAAGTTCATTATGTTCAAGTCCAGAATTGAAGATATTCCAAAGAAGTACATAAAGTGATTACTATTTAATTAACTTTAATTGCATAAATTATTACGTCTAGTAATTTTCAACTATTATTCCTGACATTCTCCAGATTTAAAGTTCAGGTTATAAGCTTCGTTTTGATATAAAGATCATTGAAAACATATAAGAAATGAGTGAGATATAATCATTTAAAGTTATGAACATTTTATAAGTTTTCCGGCAAGGTTCACCGGAAAAGTTATAAAAATTAACTGTTTAAGGTTTTAGAACTCATTTATGAGGGAAGATTAAGATATAAGATTAGTTATATATCAATATTTTACAGTTGATTCAATAAAACAAGGATAAAATCAGAATTTTATGATTTCCAGTGGCCGGAAAATGCATGAACTCGCCGGTTTCCGGAAATAATACTAAAAAAGTATAAATCTTCTTTTAGCTATAACTTCTTCGTTTCTTAATATTTTTTAGTGATTCAAAAGCCTAAACTGAAGCATTTTTCATGTGGATTAATAGTCCAACTTTAATAAGCTAAAACAGAAGTTACATGTACAAAAATTAGAATTATGTAGCAGCCATGTTTTTATACCATTTTATTCTTTGTTCTTCAAGTTGATCAAAATCTAAGACAAAAGACTATAAGAGAGTTTTCATATACTTACTTAAGAAGAAGTGAACTGAAGAGTTAAGTCTTTGATTCAAGCTTGTATTTCTTTGAAAGGAAAGAACTTTTCAAGAACAAAGGGTAAGGACTTTGGGTGTGAGGTGCTTTTGGTGTGAGGGACTTAGTTGAATGTTGTTTCCAACTAAGGAAGTTTCCGATCAGTTTTTCACTTGACCTTGAACCTTGAGAGAAATATGAGATACATCATATGTTTATATAGGCTACAAAGCATGCATTGGAATTTAATTTCCAACCCACCAATTTGACTTTCAAAGCCAAAACTAGAGTAGGGTAATTGTTCACAAAGAAAACCAAATAGTAAGAGGGGTAAAAGAAAAATCAGCTATTATCTTATATATGTATTGACATAAATCTATAGATATACAAATATTTATATATGTTTATATGTCAAGACCCACCTCGAATTTCACCTTGAAACCCGAGGTAAGTCCTGCGGGGACCACCTCCAAGGAAAATTTACGGAAAGACTCGGCAAACCTCCCTTGAAAATGGACAACCCTAACCCGGAAAAATATAGAACACCCTCTTAACCAAAATAATAATCTTCACTTTAATCCAAATAACTGAATAAAATAATACACAATTACTTTTCTGAAAGTTTGCAGAGCTACTACAAGAAAGACAAAGGAAGCTGAAGAAAATCCTAGTGGGTTAAACAGATAACCTACTGGCGAACAGTAGTGGAAATGTGGGTGACTATGCCTCGGCGCCTCCTTCTAGATCCCACCCAAACTCTGCAGACTGGGCAATTAAAAGCGAAGGAAAAACCCAGGGGAAAATATTTAATCACGTCAGGGTGAGTGGACAAAATAATCTCGACAACAATAATATTTCCCCAAGAAAAACTTTCAAGGACACGACTAGTTCTGGCTAGTCTCCAGATCTTAAACAATACAGCCTCTCAGGCTAAAATTATATAATTATATCAGTATGTATTCACACCCGTCTACTCGATGTATGCTATCTATGAATAAGCTTGAAAGTAGATAGTCATACCAGGCTACTACGCTCGCGTCTAACGCGCACGTCACCCCATAATGACATTTTTCCTCAGTATGGGGGAAACGACCGGGTGGTATAAATACGTGCTTACTCCTTGTACGAATTCTATGAATGAATCTAAAAACATAGAATGAACTCGAAAAGTAGAAAGTCGTACAGGGCTACGACGCTTGCGTCTAACGCTCACGTCACCTCATAATGGCATTTTTCCTCGTCATGAGGGGAAATCACGTATTGCTAGCTAGCGTTCTCTCATATACATACTATACTCATAAACGTTAATAAATGAGTAAAAACACTGAAATTCTCAATTCAGGATAAATTCCAACAACGGAAATTATTCAACAATAAAACATTATTTAAAAAACAAAGGTTCACTCACAACTTAGGCCTAAGCCTGACGTCGGTTGGAGGTCTCCTCTGCTCGAGCCTCCTCGCGTCCTGTTCCAAAACATAAATAAATCCTCAAATAAAATCCCAACGTTTTTAAAGAAAATAGATATAATTAAATATGAGCTTCCCGCGCTCAACCATGCCTATCGTCCTAATTCTTAACTTCACTGCCAACCACAAATCTCCAAAAATACCGACATCCTCAAAAACACCTTCCAACGTCCTAATCATCAAAAATAATCTAATGGCCGGATTTTAACTTATTAATCCGCCAAAAATACCAAACTTAACAAATTCCAAAACCTATCCAAAACTCCTCCAAAAATTCTAAAACTCATTCCATTAAACTCCTCATAATATTCTCCACCAAAAACATTTTCTCGGCGGCGGCACCGGCGGCGGCACCGGCGGCCGGCGACCTCCGATGCTCACCAAAATTTGACAGCACCTTCCTCTCAACCTCCTCTACAACATTCCTAACTACCACAAACTCCAATTCTAAGCCTAACCAAGTCAATCGAACACAAACACACAATAAAGCCCTAGAATTTCAAATACCGATTTCTCCTTACCTAGCTCGAGATGGAGGGAGCCCTTTGGATGGATTGAAGCACGGGAGGAGGGCTTCCTTTTGAGCCAAGGCTCGCCGGATATGGCGGCTGGAGGAAGGAGTTCCGGCGAAAAGTAGCTTCCGGCAGTCGGGGCTTTCGGCGTCGATTCCTCCTTCACGGCGGCGCTAGGGAGGCTGCTACCGGTCTAGAACTGTAGCTGGGTTGGAGACCGATCGTTTGGGACCGGTGCGGAGGTCTGGGGCGGCCGGACGGCGGCGGACCGGCGGTCGGAAGTTTTCCGGGCGGAGGGAGAGGGAGAGAGAATCGGGAGGGAGGAGAGAGAAAGGAGAGGGGGAAACTGATTTGGGCCAAAGCCCACCCGGTCCAACAACACATATACCTAATCCAAATTTCAACACCCTCAAAATAATACCCCAATAAAAATTATCTTTTACTAGCTAAAATTTACCATTTTTACCGTCGTCACATTTTGTTCCTTCGAATAATTCTTTCGAAATATTCGTCCCTCAATACACCTCTAGGGACTTTAGGACTAAAAATTCAATGACGAAGACGGTAAAATTCTTATTACCACAATGCTAGTAATTAAGGTAAAATTTAAGAGTCAGGGCGTGACATTATATATATATATATATATATATATATATATATATATATATCTACTCAAGCTAATAATAAGTAAATTAAGGAATATGATGTTTTCCTTATTTCTTAAGATCTTGTAAATGTGTTAGTAATATTTAAGATTAGAATAGTATGCATGATAAAAGCAATACTAACACGAGTCTTAAATTCGATTATGAGTATTGATTGTATGTAAGAAAAACGGGTTAAGGCATTTAAGTAGTTTACGCAAATTCTAATACTTAATAAAAATACATATCTTGTAAGTATGATACTTGGAGTCATTTACTTCTAAAAAGAATATTTTAGAAGATATTTGGATTACTATCTAAGGTTAAGGAGTTTTTGTGTGCTATATAATTAGTACTAAGTTTTGAGGTACTACAATATGAGTATCTACATTACTAAATTATCCATTAGGCTCTCCAAGTACGTTAAAAAACCATAACTCTAGTTTTATTGTTCTTGAAGTGGTGGCAGCTGGTCTGTTCCCTGATCCCAAAGTTCCTGACTCTGTGGCACCAGTGTTTCATGTGGCAGTGAATGATGTTGCAACTCGATTTCAAATGCATGTTATTATCAGGAAGATCTTGAAATCGGTGGTGGATGGAGCAGTGACTATTACAAGTCAGCAGAGGAGCCAGGAGGAGGAGGAGGAACCAGTCCTCATCGATCTCTCCTAAAAAGTTGCGCTTCAGTTTGGCAGTGTGTAAGCATCATATGCATTTGAGCCCTAATCGGCTATGTTTTGTTTCTTTGGGGCTTAGGGAGTAGAGAAAGAAGAAGAGAGGTTGTATTGTGGGAAGCAAGAATAAGCAGGCTTAAGAAGAAAAAGAGAGGAGGAAGAAGAAGGCCAATAGAGACATTTCAGCGGAGCTTGAGTAAGCTGGATGCAATGTTACCCCCAACCCGAAAAAAGAAGGAGAAGGTTTGAGGTTAGGTCTGACTGGGGTTAAGTCTCTAATAGAGACCTGTTTCTTTATGTTTTCTTTGATGATATTTAGACTGCTTGTACCACAATTGCGAGCTAGGCAAGTTAATCACTATGCCAATTTTGCAATCAGATGACATAGATCAGACGATAGAAGTTGTTTTTGCTGTCGTCTAATAAAGTTTAACGACATACATTTAAAAATCTATCGTCTGAATGTAACCAACACACGGTAGTTAAAACTCGCGTGTTCTTGAGATGTCAGATAATTGTCGTCTAGAAAACAAGAGAAATTTCAAAAGAAATATGTACCCATTAAGACGACAGAAGATTGTCGCATGGCTTAACAATAGGATGGTTATTTGACACTAAACCCCGATACTTATCACTCTCATAACTTTGTCGCTCATTCTCTCAACTCTCTCCACCCACGTACACACTCATCGATCGTCACACCCTCATTCTTGCCCAAATCAAAACTAGCAAAATCCCATCCCTTTTCATCCCTATCCTCCATCTCCATCTCTAATCTCTCTTCGACAGACACAATATATCTCTCCCTCTGATGCATTTGTGGGCATCGGTCTTTCCAAACCAGCCAACCCTAATGGTTTCACTACTGTTGGTAAGTCCTTTGATTCACTATTATTCGATTTAGGGTTCTTACTGGAGTCTTTTTGGTTTTTGAGGTTCATCTGAAATTCAATTTGGGGGTTGGAATTTCGAATTAGGGTATGCTGGGGCTCATTCGAATTGGGGATTTTGAAACAGACATAGGTTTGTTCTAATTTAGTCTTATTACTAAATTCAATTTTGATTTGCTCTAATCGGACGATTTTTTGTTTGTTTTAGGGTTTCATAATGGTGATTAGGTCAAGGGATATGCTGGGTTGATTCCAAAATTTAACTTGTATATTGTTTTCTTTGATCCATGTCCATGAAAAGTGTATTCCTGTTTATTGTGGTTTGGTCATTTTTTCTGGATTTCAATTCCTTGATTTGGTCATTTTCATTTGAAATTCGATTTGGGTTAGATGATTTTATCCAATTGGGTATGTGGGGTTACTTATTTGGGTGTGTATGAATTGTAGAATTTTGAAGTTAGCATCTCAAGAGAAGTCGAGCCATTGCGGTGGTGATGGTCATGGTCTTTCTTGGTCATTCTCTACTCTAATTCGAAACATGCATTGATAGTTGTGGTTGTGTTTTAAATGCATAAAATGTGAAGTTGATGATCGATTACCCAGGTAATAGTAATTACCCAGCTAGTCGAACCTGATTTTGAATCACAAGTACTTGTCATTTTGCCTTCTCTTCACTGATGTTCTTCAGTGGTTTATGTGAATGGACTTGTTATGTCAAAGTGGACAAGAGCTAGGAAAAGGGCAGCCAAGGTACTTATTTACACTGGTTTATGTGAATGGACTTGCTGTGAGTATATATATCTATGCATTTCTATAACTCAGTTCTTTAGAGATAATTGTCTTCTTTCTGCTTCTTTACTTTTTGAATTCTGTTTAGAAACCTTAGTTATTTATGATTTTTGTATTCGTCGAATAAAAGCACATGGTGAAGTTCCTCCCATTTCACCCTAAGAACAACCTAAATTTCTCTCTTGAAGTAGAAGTAGCTGGAGCTAGTGGAGAACTATAACAGAAGGAAACTAGCTTAGTGCATTTTTCATATCTAGGTTGCAAGAGCTCTCAACCTTACTTATACTAGTAATAAAAGCATCTTCCATCATACCTACAGCCATATAAGATTTTCTTATTTTTCTACAAATTTAGCACTCATGATGTTAACCTGTATTTCCTTCACCTTGAAACTGAAGGTTGGATGTTGGTGATGGCAAAGACACAAATATCAAGAAGTGTCCAAGGCCTGATCTACAGCACCAGTGCATCAAATATCTTGAACCGGTATGAACTCTTATACTAGTGACTAATCACTACTTTGATGTTCATATCTACAACCTCCATATTAATAATTTTGACCTTTTCATTGTTTATTGCAGAGGGAGAGGGAAGCATATGAAGTGGTCATAGAGGATGGCAAGCTAGTGCAGAAGCAATCAGGGCTTGCTGACACAGATGAAGGATCAAAGTGGATATTTGTGCTGAGCACATCAAGGTCTTTATATGTAGGCTAGAAAAAGAAGGGTGCATTTCTGCATTCACCTTTCCTCTCTAGAGCAGCTACTACTGCAGCTGGAAGACTAGTTGCTCATAATGGGGTTCTTGAGGTACATACATACGTTATATTATACGTTTCAATATAATTTCATGTAATGCTAAGCCAATGAAGTTTAGTTTTTCATCTTTCACTTTCATTTTTTTTTCAGGCTCTATAGCCATACAGTAATTGGAGGATGGAGAGTATGACAACAGGAATTGGAGTCAAATTTTGTATGATTGCAGGAATTGGAGGATGGAGAGTATACGAGAGAACTTCCCATCTATAGGCACTTGTTTCACTTGGCCTCCTCTAGAGTAATATTTGGTTTGATGTCTTTTTTTATGTAGTTATTAGGTATATGGAATGACTATTGTAGATATATTATAAGTCATTTTGGAAATAACTTATTGATGTTATATTTTATAGGTTTCTTTAGAACAAATAACTCTTTGAAAAATTTGTTGGTTTTTGGCAATGAGAATGGATTTGAGATTTCTGAATTATGTTGCGTAAATGATTTGCTGAGACATTAAAATCTAATAGAATATTAAACAAAATCAGACAACATATAGCCTCATGGAATTTGACGTCTCTACATCTTGCAAACGACGTTTATATGTCGTCTTAAAGTAAAAGAAGACAATATTGTATGTCGTCTGAGATTAATATCAGACGACAGACAAGTGACGTTTGAATTGGTATGAGACGATATACAGTTGTTCACTTTTGTGTATAAAAGTAATTCCAACGATATTTTTATGCCGTGATACCCATTGTTTAACGATAGATTGTTTGAGTTTGTTACATATCTAGATGCATACACACGACAAATGTGTTTATATCGTATGTCGTGTAAAGTTTATTAGACGACATATATTGTATGTCGTCTGAGTGCTTATCAGATGACAACTCGATAGACGACACGCAAAAAATCGATCAGACAATGGGCAATGCCCGTCGTCTGAAGGCAAAATTGACGTAGATAATCTCATAGTTAATTGTAGGATACATACGGATATGTTTCAATTAGAGCTTTTCTTAATTGCAAGCATACCAGTATTTTAGTAGTAACTTTACTTTCTTAATTGGGTTTCCGGATTTTTATTTTATATAATAACGACCATTACAACTAATATATGGAGATCTAAGTTGTGGACATCAAGTCCCCACACTCCTCCCTACTCACACATGAACAATGAATATGAATCGAAAAATGTCCAAATGTAACCTATTCCTAACCCCATTCAGAAGTTTCGATACCTCGTTACAGCCAACCTCAAGAAGAACCAACCCCACCAAGCATTATACACCAAAACTGCCAGCATATATGCATTGACAACAAGAAAACACCGATGTTAAGACTGATAGTCCCTGGACATGACACCAAACATGGCCCTACCAAAACCACCAAAGGGATGGACGACAAACAGCCAACACCAAAACCAAAACAACAAAACTAAACAACCAAAAGAAAACAAAAATACCCAGACCTAGGCCCAAGAGACCCCAAACCCAACCACCATCCAATGGGCTTTAAGAGGCTACCCACCTCAGGATCTGGCCCAAGAACATCTGCACCTCCGACCGCCGCCAGTCGCCCCGCCTCCAGTTTCGGCCTCCTTCCAAAAGCGAGTCGTCGTCATCACTCAGTCAAGGTAAGAAGACTGACCCAAATCCAAATCAAACCAGATCTATCAATATCAGCTTGATCTCCCCCCAATCTCACGTCGCTGATTCCATCGTCCTCACTGCTGGCAAGATCGAATCGGCTATGCTTTCCACCGCCAACCCCGTGTTGGAGCAACTCACAACAACACGACACCAGAATCTTCTTATTTCGTCCCCATCATTCGACATCCTCTTTTGCCCAACCACCACCAGCCATCAGAGACACGGCCACCATCTGGCCTCCCTCAATCTCTCGTCTTACGACAACGCCAATGGATGTGCCGTTGGATATAATCTAAAACTGTGTTTGTGAAAAAAAAAAAAAAAAAAAACCTAGGTCACCGAGTTTTGCGGAGCGTCTGAGCAGTAAACTATAGTCATTAGTTGTTGATAGTAATAACAATCAACTATTATTTCTAAAAAGATGTACGTACGTCATTTCTGTTGGTCTACATCATTTCTCGTAGCAATGTAATCCCTTATAATTAAACTAAGATATGCTATGCTACATGTGCACGAAACCTATATTTAAACTACATAGTCTTCGGTATATTAAAATCCTAGGTTTTTATAAGATTATATTAACTAACGCATCTTTGATATGGTAGTCGTAGTCCTTATATGAATAAGTTAATAGATAATTTAGCTAATAAACAAGATTCAGAGTTCACACTTCAAAATAAAGTTGACATGGTCCTGGTCTTAATTTATACTATTTTTACCATCATAATTAACAAATGATTCTTGATCAATTATTATTTACAATTAATTAAAACAGAATAACAAAATGAAGATTAAATTAATTTTGATTTTTTTTTTATCGAAAAACGAAAGGCTTTATTAACTGAATCAATGGTTACGTATTGACGCAAAGGTGCTTCAGAGGTCGACTGGCATGTTGCCAGACCAATGACAAGAAAACTTTGCTAGTTTAGCAGCCTTATGAGCGACTAGATCGATTACTCTCCCTAAAAATATGAGAAAAGAAAGAAGAAGGAAGCAATTGACATACAATACTGGATATCATAAAACATGGTTCAAAAACCCTGTGTTGGAGCAACTCACAACAACACGACACCAGAATCTTCTTATTTCGTCCCCATCATTCGACATCCTCTTTTGCCCAACCACCACCAGCCATCAGAGACACGGTCACCATCTGGCCTCCCTCAATCTCTCGTCTTACGACAACGCCAATAGATGTGCCGTTGGATATAATCTAAAACTGTGTTTGTGAAAAAAAAAAAAACCTAGGTCACCGAGTTTTGCCGAGCGTCGGAGCGGTAAACTATAGTCATTAGTTGTTGATAGTAATAACAATCAACTATTATTTCTAAAAAGATGTACGTCATTTCTGTTGGTCTACATCATTTCTCGTAGCAATGTAATCCCTTATAATTAAACTAAGATATGCTATGCTACATGTGCATGAAACCTATATTTAAACTACATAGTCTTCGGTATATTAAAATCCTAGGTTTTTATAAGATTATATTAACTAACGCATCTTTGATATGGTAGTCGTAGTCCCTTATATGAATAAGTTAATAGATAATTTAGCTAATAAACAAGATTCAGAGTTCACACTTCAAAATAAAGTTGACATGGTCCTGGTCTTAATTTATACTATTTTTACCATCATAATTAACAAATGATTCTTGATCAATTATTATTTACAATTAATTAAAACATAATAACAAAATGAAGATTAAATTAATTTTGATTTTTTTTTTATCGAAAAACGAAAGGCTTTATTAACTGAATCAATGGTTACGTATTGACGCAAAGGTGCTTCAGAGGTCGACTGGCATGTTGCCAGACCAATGACAAGAAAACTCTGCTAGTTTAGCAGCCTTTTGAGCGACTAGATCGATTACTCTCCCTAAAAATATGAGAAAAGAAAGAAGAAGGAAGCAATTGACATACAATACTGGATATCATAAAACTTGGTTCAAAAACCCTGTGTTGGAGCAACTCACAACAACACGACACCAGAATCTTCTTATTTCGTCCCCATCATTCGACATCCTCTTTTGCCCAACCACCACCAGCCATCAGAGACACGGTCACCATCTGCACAAACTTACCACTTTACTATTTTTACTGCATTTGAGTTATTTAATTGACAAGAACAAAGAAGATTCTTACATGCATGTGAGAATATAGAACATCTATTCTGTGAGTTTAGCTAATTAACACGTAAAATTACTTGCTATATTAAAGTAAGCCCTGAACTATAATAGTCCAACAACCTGCAAGCTTAAAACTAATGCTGCAGATAACTTCCAGCTTCTCCATGATTTGCTATACATCTCGTTTAAACTAAATAAGGTATTACTCTCCGGGATCCGAGTGAAAATCTCCATATTCCCGGTAAAGAAACCCAAAACAATCAAGAGAAGAAGAACGTGATGCTTCACGTACGTACCATTCGGACAATTCATTTACCAGTGCCCTATTGGTCCCAAATTAATCTGTCACCTAATCGCTGATTAGCCGAGCAGGTGTTTTGATACCTCGATCCAACAGTCCAACTCCAAGTAATCATATAGTAAAATTGTCTCTATTCGAATGATATCATACAGACCGCTCTATCTCACTCAGTTGCCAGTTCATCTTCTACATTTTAGAAAAAAAAAAAAAAAAAAAAAACCCTACTTGTACGTAGTTTTTTTGGTTATTAATTGGTTCTCAATTGTTAATTACTATTGTAATAGACTGACATATAATACGTTGTTGGTCTTTTTATAGGGTTAAACGTACGCATCCATCTCTCTAGTCTTTATATATCTGCCCCCTTAGAGAAAATAGGACTGCGCGCTGTAGAAACAACATTGATCACGTCCAGACAGTCACTCTGATCAGTGATCACCATTAACAACCGTGTTAAAACCTTTTTGAATTGCGAAATATATTCCAGCATTATGAATATAGAGCAAACAACCAAAGCCTGACTTAATTATTTGCTTAGTAAAGGTTATACGGACATAATCGTAGCTATCTCCCAGCCATGATAAAGATGAAAAGTACCTCTCATCAGGAAGAGTAACTCAGGTTAAAAGCTCGAATCTAGTCAGCTATCAACATTTTTACCTCACAGATATTCAAGGATTAAGTTTTAGTTGATTTTACAATTAATAGTTGAGCTTAATTAATTTGAATTCTCTTGGACTTAATTATACCATGTTTGATTACGTACCTACCTGGTTATTGCATGTTCTTCTTCTAAATTGTTTATGAGATGTTCGATCAGATAAAACCTTGAGAACGTGGATCAAGCCCTACCAGTTGTTCTCAGCTGTGTATGATGTTAATTAATTAGCATGCATATTCTACAACGCGCTATAAATATGCAAGTGTTCGGGTAGAAATATATACAACACAGAAAGAGAAGAGCAACCAAAATCTTAAGAAAAATGGAGGTCGAGCAGGTTCTTCACATGAATGGAGGAGATGGCAAAACAAGCTACGCAAATCACTCACTTCTTCAAGTCTCTCTCTCTCTCTCTCTCTCTCTCTCTCTCTCTCTCTCTCTCTCTCTCTCTCTCTCTCTCGTAATTGAAGTTCTTAAGGAAAAATGAGATTTACATGCATGGTCGACTGAGCTGGTTCAATTTGTTTTCTTAGAGAGCTGTGATTTCGAAGGTGAAACCCATAGTGGACGCAAGCATAGAGGACCTCTGCAACACTCTCTTCCCAGAGTGTCTGAAAATAGCAGACTTGGGGTGCTCTTCCGGACCCAATACCCTTCTGGTGGTATCAGACATCATTGAAAATATCCGAAACACGTTTCGAAAGCTCAACCTCCCCCCGCCATCGCTCCAAGCATTCTTGAATGATCTTCCCTGGAATGATTTCAACACGGTGTTCAGGTCACTGCCTGGCTTCTATAAGAATCTCCAGGAAGAAAATGGGAACAAGTCGGGTTCTTGTTTCATTGCAGCAATGCCTGGTTCCTTTTATGGCAGGCTCTTTCCTGACAACTCTCTTCACTTTGTTCATTCTTCTTATGCTCTCATGTGGATCTCTGAGGTTAATACTCTTGATAGTGCTTTGTCACTTGTGGTCGTTTTCTTGTACTTTTTTTTTTCTCCGTTTGAAGCAAAATTCTAGCTCAGTCTTATCTATTATGCTAATATATGAGTCATTATTGATTGACTAATAGAAATTCAACATGATCGATCTCTATGAGCAGGTTCCAAAAGGTTTGGTAACCAAAGGAGGAGAGGGACTGAACAAGGGGAACATATACATAGCTAAGACAAGCTCACCTGCTGTGTTTAATGAATATTTTGAACAATTCAAAAGGGACTTCACAGTCTTTCTGCGATCTAGGGCACACGAGCTAGTCCCGGGAGGTAGTATGGTCCTCACAACCATGGGCAGCATAAAGAGCAATGATCCCCTCTCCATTTGGGAATTCGTCGGATTGAAACTCCATGACATGGTTTTAGATGTATGCATGTGTATAGATTCGAACCCCTCCTAATTTGTTCTTTAGGCTATGATATATACATGTTACTGTTACTGATCATTTAAAAATATAAATTTCAGGGTTTGATTGAGGAGAAAATGTTGGACAGATTCAATTTGCCATACTATGCACCCACAACAGATGAGGTAAAAAAGGTGATCGAGTCTGAAAGGTCTTTTACTTTGCAAAACCTTGAAGCTTTCAGAAATGACTGGGATTCTTACATAAAACAAGCTCATAGTGACCTTGACAAGAAAGAAAGGGCTGCAATACTCTCCACTGACATAAGGGCAGTGGGAGAGCCTATTCTGGCTAGCCAATTTGGAGAAGAAGCAGTGGACGAATTGTTCCGTAGGTTCGAAGAAAATGTTATTGATCATATGGAAAGGGAGAAGTGTCAGTTCATTAACCTAGTTATATCATTGATCAAGAAGCGTTGAGTATGAATATGTATGCTGCTGTACTGTACGTATTTGTTCTCGTGGCTTCCATATTTTCTAGGTTTTTCAACGGTGCAAAGTACATGTAGTACCAAGTATTTAATCTATTTTTCTTAACTACTTTTATATGCTTATTTTCATTAATTTCAAATTCATGACCAATTAAATTTAAAAAAAAAAACATGATATTGATCAACGTAACCATACATAATAATTTAATTATGTGGACTGACAATAAAACTACTATCTAAATGATTCAACCTTTTCTAGCAATGAAGCACTTCCAACGTAGTTCAAATCACATATGTGATTATCAAAAACACAGATGAATCAAACGTCACTAACGTCATATTTCTACGACAACATAAGCAAAAACAATTCCAAACATCTGAAGTTCTGAACACCCTTCACTAAAGCAAAATAAGTCTTAAAATAAAATAAAAGATACCAGGTTATAAAGATTAAAAACAAACATTAACACCGTAACAATGGGTGAAGCCCAAGCCCAATAAAAGGGCCAGCCCACCCAATTGCTAAGGGCATCCAAATGACCATTCAACTTCCACAAGCAGCGAACTGCCGCTTCAGTCTTGCTGCCGGGAAGACCACCACGGTCAGAACCGCCACTCCAGACCAACATACCACCAAGCCACGGACCCTCGCCTCCCACATCGAGACCACTTGCCCCGCCATCGTACTCAGAGATCCTCCACCACCAATCAACCAAGATTTGAGGGCACCTAGCCCGTCCTTCATTGTTTCCACCGCTTGCCTCCAAAGGGGTCAACACCACCTACATCGATCGCCGCAACCCCAGAAACGCTGCCTAGCATCCGACAGCATTGTCCATGAGTCCAGACTAGAGACAAACCACCACCACGAGGTGAGAACCCCCACGGTTTAGCCATGAAGGTCGAACCCGAATCCAGAGCCAAACTCAGCCTACCCACCCACCAGAATAGCGCTACCCCTAGGAGAAGCGCCAACGCTCCAACAAAACCCTGAAAAATCCGTGAACGAGCCACAACCAGCAAAATGAACCCTCACTGGGGAGAAACCTGCCAAGAACAAAAGAAGAATCCAACAACGAAGAGAAGAAGCCTCCATAGAGCTAGAATTTGTGATTGGAGAAAGTTCAAATTTGCCGAATCAGAAGCCGATTCCAATGCGAGGGGAGAGAGGAAGAAAAGATTGAGAAAAATTCAGAGGGTTCCGGATCAGATAGGCGATCCCAAAAAACCTAGCAACGACGCTAGGCCGAAGGAGAAGAGGGAAAATATTGTGTTTTGTAATATTGGGTTTGTCTCTCATACCATATGGTATGGCATGCCTATTGCAAATGTGTCTAATTGTATGACTCATGTGGGCTTTTGAAGGGGTAAATGGTCATTTCATGGTCATTTAGTTTCTTCTTCAATCAATGATAGCCACACATTGTGTGAGGCATGTTATACCATATGGTATACTAGAATTTTTTTTTTTTTTTTTATGATTTATCACTAATTACTGGATGTGTTGTACTAATATGTCAATCTATATATTTTTTGTAAGTCAAGAGAAGGATAAATAACTTGAGAAGCTTGTAACATGCATCCTTGGATGTTGTCTTCAAATACTTCAATAAGTTATTATGTCTAGAAAAATTTATTATTGGAACATCTTTAGTAATGCTAGTCATTTTGTAATCAAATTTTAACCAAAATAGCTAAAAAGTCTTTTTGGTTATCCACTTTAGAAATACCTCTACACCAGTATTCTCTATTTTAACTTAAGTTTGATTTACATTATTGATTAAATAAAGAAAAATTAATTTAAATGTGTCTTAATATTACATAAAATGACTTAAAAAGAAGACTTTGAATTAACATAAATTATAAAGAGTCTCGTCTCGCTAGCTATATCATCTCAAACAACTCTACTATAATTTATCTATTATAGAATAAGAAATCACAAAATCTTTATAAAAAAAAGAGCTAAACTCCAACAGCTCATTTATTTTAATCTACAAAATTAAATGTTTTTCTATATAATTTAATAGGGCAGAAGGGACACCTTATTTGACATAATTTTTATCCCTTAGATTTAAATTGATCTAATGGTTGATATTAATTGAGAGTATGATTTGGCAAGTGACATGGAAATACTCTTATTTACCAATCAAAAAAAATATTATATTTAGGTAAATGAAATTCATTATCTGAAGAAAATCAAAGAAAAATTTACATGATTGAAAAGCATATATGTTCTTCAACGAGACTGTAGAATAAGAAATCCAAGTTCATAGAAACGTATGACCTCCCCCCTCATCATATCAAAATACCATGCCACAAATACCCCAAATCTGTGGTTACATTAACCTTATTCATTATGCATCATAGACTCCTAGTATTTGATACCAACCTGCATATTCTGAAAGTAAGGAATTAGGTTCGTTGAAGCCACAAATCTCATTGATTAAATTGATCGATTGATTGTCATTAGTTAAAAGTATTCAATCAAGAAGATTGATGTGGTTGTTTAAAAGAAAGATTAGATGGGTTTTTTCAATTATATGATCCCGTATTAGTGTTCTTATTTGAAGATTAGAATACCTTTGTGCCACCCTAAACCCTAAACCTGGAAATTTTATTATGAATTTAGGCCATGTAAAACTTTTGTTTTATTTTCTTTATGAAGGAAATAAGTTTAACTAATTGATCTACCTTTTTTCTAAGAAAATAATATTATTTCCGTATCATTGCCAAATCATATTCTCAATTAATATCAACCATTAAATCATATTTAAATGTAGGGATGAAAATTAGTGTAAAAATTAGTGTGAAATAAGGTGTCGCTTTTTTTTGAGTTAAAATTGAGGCCTTTTCGTTCATATAAGCTACGTAGTAGCAGTACAATCAGATTGCAGCGCATCAGAAATGCACGCATGAGGCTGAGATAGCCACATTACACTGTCTCTGTCCTCATAAGCTATTGCAGCCAACCTATGAGCAACTGCATTACATGATCTGGGAACATAGCTAATTTTTTGGGTCGAGAAAGACCCCAGCATCATTTTTATATCGCCTATCATTGCAGATTCAGCCATACCCTAGCCTTCATAATAATAGGAGTTGATCGCATTTACAGCCTCTTGGCAATCTGTTTCGAGCACTACATGTTGCAGCTTGAGCGTACGCGCTACTTTGAGCCCCTCTTTAATGGCCTGTAATTCCACCTGCCTAGCTGATGACATATTCTTAACTGGAATTGAGAATGCAGCAAGAAAAGTACTATTAGTCACAAATGACTCCTCCAGTGCCTCCAATAGTACTATTAGTGAGAAAGCTGCCATCTACATTGATCTTAACTTGACCATTCTCCGCTGGTGTCCATTTGCAGTTGCGTTTGGGAGCATCATTGGTATTTGATTTCCGAGCGTCAAAACTCCTGCAGCCATGATAGTGAACGAAGGACAATATCTGATGCCGATTGCTTTTTGTTATTCCACAGAACATCGTTTCTGTTTTTCCATAAGGCTCCCAAAACCATAAGAAGCTTTTCAAAAACATCTTGTGGCAATTCCATGGCATTATCCAGCAACCAATATTTAAAAGTGGTGTGTGAATGAAGTTTATCACCCAACTTGAAAGGTACCTGGGAAAGAACTTGTTCTGCAATGGGGCATTGACAGAGGATATGCATGGTAGTTTCGAACCGATGAGAGCATAGCAAGCAATTAAGTTCACATGTAAAACTGTTGGTATAAGAATTGTTGGCTATCCCTTTATGATTAAAACACAAGGATACATGCTACATGTTGTAGCCTGGTAGCAAGGATTGCTCAAGTGAAGAATGAAGAACCTGACAGATCTCATGTGCATCAGGTAGTTCATGGATGTGCATCACATTCATTCACTAAGGATGGCAGCCGTGCTTGCCATTCCGATTAGATGGATACCCTTGTTGTATCTGTTCTATCTACTGGGTCTGACCATGTGCATATTCAAATGTATTTGCTTCAGTTTTTAAGTGTTTAAATTTCAAATACCTTTTAGCAAAACATTAGTCTATTCGTATTTGAGCTCCAAGTTAGTCTAGGGTGGTGTGGCAAACCAACCCGTGACCACATGACTTGAGTCTTTGGTGACTAGCTAGGTTTTGTGATACACAAACCAAGTCAACAGCTGACCCATGTGATGCACTGCCCAACTTATTCTTTTGGATTCATTCCTTCCTAAGAAAGTTTATTCTCAGCTTTTGTCTTGTGAGTGGAAGGAACCTTAGGATCCTATTTGTCCTAGTATTTCAGACAAGTAGCTAAAGTCCAAAAAAACCCTTGTTGATGTGGCTAACGTCCTTTCTTCCTCATAGCTGTGCACTTGGTCTATAAATAGAGAGCAAAACCTCTCTTGCTCTTTGTTTGTTGAAAATAGTCTTGTTTGTTTTCTTCTATTGAGTCTAGCATTTTGCTAACTGCTCATTTATCTCTAAGTCTTCTCTGTGATTGTCAATCTTTGAGCTGAGCACCAAAAACCTTTTCAACTCATATCATTGTGCATTTGCATACCTTGAGATCTGTCTAGGTGATGCAACAACCCGGCGAAGCTGTCTTTGAAAATTAGCTAAAGTTGTTAGTTGAATTCTGTATAGAAGCTTAAATTAGCGCTATGTGTATAACACTTGAGTGATAAGAGAGCCAGTTCAGTTGAGTGCTAGTAGCTAGTTATACTAGGCAGTATGGTTAGGTGTTATGTCATCCTCTGAGTTGTGAATCTTATAAGTAGTGTCTTTACAATAATGGAAAAGTTTGTCTCTCAAGAGTTAGAGACATGTAGTTTTTCTCCCTGGTTGCAGGGTTTCTGATGTTATATCGTTTATTTTCAGTATTTGTCTTTTTATTTACACAACTTAATCTCACAGCAAATATGATAGCACAATCTTTGTTATCCTGTTGTTAAGACCTTCAAAATCTTTGGTGGGTAAAATACCTTGACAAGCTCTCCATATACTGATTTGAACTTTACCGGGGATACAAGCTTTCCACAGTTTTTTCCACAGAGGCTTACAAGGGTCTCCTGTCGAGATTACAAAGGAGCGCGTGAAAATGATTCTGAAATCTGATTGCATCAGAATATGTTTTTGTATTCCTCTATATAAACTCATATTCATCAATGAAATACACATCTGCTACTCTGCTAATAGGTATGTATCCTAAAATATTTTCTTTTTGTTGGAAAAATTTAGCGGGTGGCTCAAATTTGCTGTGTCTTACAACTTTTGATTAGATCGTATATGCCAATTTTACACCATTAGTACCAAAAACTGACCTCTTATAATTCAACAATTCATAGAGAAATTAACAAATTAGTTGTATGACTGACTAGCTTGAGCTAAACGCTACTCTTAAATCTTAACACAGTAAAATCAAGCAGATAAGTAGATAGCGAGTGTGTAACCAAGCTTGACTTCCCAGTCGCAGGAGGAGACCCAAACTGGTACCCACATTTTCCAAACCTTTTCTTGATACTCTTCCTCTTAGCAAAATTAAGATCATCTGCTTTGGCCTTCTGCGCATTTCCATTCCTTGCCAATATATCAAACATCTGGTAGAGTAAAATCCCTAAATCCTAATAGCCACATTTTCATTTGTAAAGAATGAAACCGTTAATCGGATGATAGTTGAGGTACAAAAGTGGTTATTTCTTCTTGTTGAATTTCTATTAATTAAAGTTTACTCCATACAAAAAATTTATCTAGATGCTCAATTTCTCTATGGCTCCGTATAGATTTGTAACATTCATATACAATTTATTTATGTTTCAGATGGGAGATGCGAGTTGATTTGCAACTCTATGCTAACTAAAAAGATACCAAAAGCAAGAGATCAATTAGAAGATGAGAAGAAAATCAAAAAGTCATGGGCATTAAGAGTGCGTCTCGGTACTTCCTTCAAGATGGTTCAGACTGTCTCGATGAGGTGTCCCTGTTCTTAAGATAAGGCGCTGTCAATGTAATACTCAAATCTCATTATCTATCCACCAAAACCAGTGTGTTTTTTGAATGTCACGGCTTGATTGAAAATCCTTTTTAGAAGCGACTGAGGGCAGCAATAGCAGACTTAATAAGAAAGCAGGGGCAAAGTTACACTTTCTAAAATTAAGTAAATTTCATAAAATTTCGATCATAGGATCCAATAGTTTAAGCACTATGCCACATCAACTGACATAAACTTTAGATTTTCCTTCACAACTGACGGCAACTTCTGCCGTTGCCAGCCATCTCTCATTCTGTTTGATTCATCTCTGAGTTTACCCTCTCCGGTTAAGCAATGATTTTCTTGGTCTATTATTCCTGGGATCTGACCAAGGGCAGACCAAGTCTGTTTAAGCATGTTTGATGTGGTGGGTGTTAACCCCAAATTTGTTTGGGTCTTGATCACTTTGCCATGAACAATTTCTGCATAATTGATTGATGAGAATAAAAGTTATTCTGTGATCCCAGGTTCTTTAGCGTTCTAAACTTCCAATAGAATTATGTTTCATGATCGATTAAAGGTACCTCCCAACTGTGTAGACATACATTATTAATCTGAATGCTATGATTTACTTTTCCATCAATTATAAGCAACATATCGTAGAAAAAGATCTAATGCTAAATCTTTGACGAGCAAGAACCGATCTTCTCGATCGATCTCTCAAATTCATTTCTTGTAGTTCCCTTCTAATAATTCATAGTATTTCATGTTGTTTTTGTATTTCATATTGTCAATGCAGTCCAGATTCCAGAAATTTGAT
This sequence comes from Fragaria iinumae, assembly GCA_009720345.1. Taxonomy (NCBI): domain Eukaryota; kingdom Viridiplantae; phylum Streptophyta; class Magnoliopsida; order Rosales; family Rosaceae; genus Fragaria; species Fragaria iinumae. The sequence continues at coordinate 11,973,780 of CM019118.1, read as the reverse complement.
TTCCTCGATTTCGATCTGTATGCAACTGCTAGTGCTACGTGAAGGAAGAGACCAGTAGCAAGAGAGATAATCGTAGGACTGCGTACTGACGTTTTATTTTAAGAAGAATTATAGAACTGACGTTCCGTTAGCCAAATTGTTATGCTAGATGATGTGGCATAATTCCAACCATTAGATTCTAATAATGGATTAGATTTTATGAAATTTACAGAAACTGCAGAGAACTAACTTTAGAAGATCTTAAAGTCAAATATAACGAGGTTTGGAGAATAAATTTTCTGATATTTATTCATCTCACAGAAGAGGCTATATAAAAAGATACAAGATGTACAAACCCTACGTACTATGTACTACATGTACTACACGTATAAAATAGAAAAACAATAACAAATTAATTTACATTCCTAAATTAACTTCATGACTCACGCTAACACTCCCCCTCAAGTTGGCGCATATACATCAACCATGCCCAACTTGCTAAGTGAGTCATAAAAGGCCTTCTTAGAAACTCCTTTTGTGAGTATATCTGCAAGTTGCTCTTCTGTATGGACAAAAGGAAAGCTAATGATTTTAGCATCTAGCTTCTCTTTTATGAAGTGACGATCAACTTCCACATGCTTAGTACGATCATGTTGCACAGGATTCTGTGAGATATCGATAGCTGCCTTGTTGTCACAATACAGCTGCATAGCACACTTGGGTTTAACACCTAAATCTCGTAACACACTCCTCAGCCACAACAACTCGCACACTCCATGAGCCATACCTCTATATTCTGCTTCAGCACTAGACCGAGCCACAACCTTTTGCTTCTTACACTTCCAAGTAACAAGATTACCTCACACAAAGGTAAAGTATCCTGATGTAGACCTCCAGTCTGTAATATTTCCAGCCCAGTCTGCATCTGTAAAACCGCATACCTCAAGAATATTGCTGTGCCTAGAAAACATTACTCCTCTCCCTGGAGCGGACTTCAAGTACCTCAAAATCCTTACAACGGCATCCATATGATCTACATTGGGATTATGCATGAACTGGCTCACCACACTTACTGCGTATGCAACATCATGTCTGGTGTGTGCTAAATAAATCAGACGTCCAACTAACCTCTGATATCGAGGCTTGTCGGTAGGTACCTGATCAGGATACTCTGCTAATCGATGATTCTGCTCAATAGGAGTATCAATTGGAGTACAATCCAACATACCTGTCTCTGTTAATAGATCAAGTATATACTTCCTCTGACACAGATAGATGCCTTCACTCCCCCTGGCTACCTCAATGCCCAAGAAGTACTTGAGTGTACCTAAGTCCTTCATCTCAAACTCTGTGGCTAGCTGTTTTTGCAATCTATCCATCTCAACAGTATCATTACCAGTAACAACCATATCATCAACATATATGATCAGAACTGTTACCTTCCCTTGTTGATGTCTGAGAAACAATGTGTGGTCTGAGTTACTCTGCTTATAACCAATCTTCCCCATGAACTGTGAAAACCTTCCAAACCAAGCACGAGGTGATTGTTTAAGACCATACAAAGATTTTCTCAATCTGCACACAAAGTTACCTGAAGGAGCAGTTTTATATCCAGGTGGCAGATCCATATACACTTCCTCTATAAGTTCTCCATGAAGAAAAGCATTCTTGACATCAAACTGTTTAAGAGGCCAGTTTAAGTTAGCAGCAAGAGAGAGCAATACCCGAATAGTGTTCATCTTTGCAACTGGTGCAAATGTCTCATCATAGTCAATGCCATATGTCTGGGTGAATCCCTTTGCTACCAGACGTGCTTTATATCGACTCACTGACCCAGCAGGATTATGCTTCACTGTAAACACCCAACGACATCCCACAGCCTTCTTTCCATGTGGTGGAGATACAAGCTCCCAAGTATTGTTCTTCTGTAATGCTTCCATTTCCTCATCCATTGCTTTTCTCCATTTTGGATCTCCCAATGCATCATGCACTTTGTTAGGTACTGATACAGCAGATATTTGATTCACAAATGATTCATATGACTTAGACAATCTCTTGGTAGACATAAAATTTGTCACAGGATACTTAGTTTTGGCTTGAATGGTAGGTTCATACTTTTTTGCTGGTTTACCCCGAGTAGACCTATTTGGTAACACATATTGTCTACTATTAGCATCACTAGTATTAACCCCAATAGAATTACTAACCTCAGATGGAAGATCTTCTGTACCAGGGAGACATGAGTTAGGGGTATTAGTAACATCAGGCAAGGAAGGAGGGGCAGTAACGGTTGCAGCAGGAACACTATCGGTTGCAGCAGGAACACTTGCAGTGTCTGACTCTTGAATCTCTGGAGCAATTATACCAGAATCATCTGGTGGTGCCTGTATACCAGAATCATCTGGTGGTGCCTGTCTTTCATCTTCTTGTCCCTGAACCTCTGATGTATCTGTAACCTCAACTGAATGACATGTCTCCCCCTCTCCATGATACAACTCTTCAAAATATGAGTTCTCCCCCTGAAGGGCAGTATCAGAAGAGGTGTAATAGCTCATATCCTCAAAGAAAGTAACATCCATAGTGACATAATACTTCCTAGTAGGTGGATGATAGCACTTGTACCCTTTCTGATGGCCCCCATAGCCAACAAACACACACTTAATTGCCCGGGCATCCAATTTACTTGACCTTTGATTCTTTGGGATATGAACAAATGCAACACAACCAAAAACACGAGCTGGGAGATTATGAAAGGAAGATAAAGAGACATAAGAAGCTAGTACCTCAAATGGTACTTTTCCCTGGAGGACAGTAGAAGGAAGACGATTAATGAGATGGGTAGATGCGGAGATAGCATCACCCCATAGATTCTTAGGACAATGGGCACTAAAGAAAATACAACGAGCCATATCAAGTAAATGACGATTTTTCCTTTCGGATACCCCATTTTGTTCAGGTGTGTAAGGGCATGTTTTCTGGTGGATAATCCCATGTGTTTGTAAGAAAGACTGAAAGACACGATTGACATATTCCCTCCCATTATCAGAGCGAAGAATTCTAATTTGGGCATTGTATTGCGTTTGGACTTCAGAAAGGAAGACTTGAAAAGCCGGAAAAACCTCATCCTTAGTTTTAAGAAGAACAACCCAAGTAAGACGTGTACAATCATCAATAAATGACACATAGTATCGCATACCAGACACAGTGGATTCCTTTGAAGGTCCCCAAACATCAGAATGAATTAATTCAAAAGGAATGACACTTTTATTAGAAATACGAGATGAATAAGTTGAGCGATGACTCTTGCCCAAAACACATGTTTCACAATGTAAGACTGACTCATCCACACCAAAAAACAAAGAAGGCATGGATTTTTTCATAACACTAAAAGATGGATGCCCTAAGCGACGGTGCCATAACCAAACTTCACTTAGCTTGTCAGAATTGGACATTAAAGCCGTCCGGGACTGTGCTCCTGGTTTCTCCCTTACGTACGTCTGATCCAGATGAAACAACCTGCCCCTCAGATACCCCCGACCTAGTAACACCCCAGTGAGAAGATCCTGAAAAATCACATACATAGGTAAAAAGGTCACATAGCATTTGGATTCAACATTCAACTGTGGAACAGATATCAAATGATGGGATAAAGCAGGTACATATAGCACATTCTTTAGCACTATTGTGGGAGTGATACGAACTGACCCCTTTCCTAAAACAGGGAAGGCCTCACTGTTGGCATTAGTAACATAAGGTACAGGTGGAGATGATAATTCATTAAAAAAGGATTTGTCATAAGTCATATGATCGGAAGCACCTGAATCAATAATCCATGTATCACCACCAACAAAGTGAGAAATATTTAAGGCCATACCTATCTTGCCACGACTAGCGACAGATGCTGAGGGTGTGGCACCTCCTGCTGTATGATGATCACGTCCGACCACCCCATAGATGTCTGGTTCCTGGACCAACTGGATAGCTGCTTTCGCCTTGGGACGATATGTAGGCATTTTAGGCCTAAGATGCGGGTACAACTTCCAACAAGATTCACGAGCATGGTCACCATTGCAGTAAGAGCAAGGAGAACGAGGTTGATTCCCAAAGCCTGGTGGTGGTCCTTGCCTGTGGAGTGGAACGGAACTTGATTGCTGAAGGAGTGGTGCTGGTGCTCTTGCCTGAATAGTGAGACTAGAGACTTCAAGTTGTGCTTGAGTAAGGCTTTCCTGCTGAGACTCATCCTTACGGATATATGTGAAAGCTGTAGTCAAGCTAGGAGGTTCTGTCATTCTGAGCAGCTCTCCTTTGGCACTGTTATGTTTTGCATCAAGGCCTCTCAAGAAGTGATGAACTCGCTCAAGCTCCTTTTCCTTCAGGTACCAAACAAGATCCTCCTGATTCTTGATCTTGCAAGGGCGCTTCACATCAATTTCAGCCCAAATGTTCTTCAGCTTGGTGAAATATTGCGCCACTGGCTGCCCATTCTGTTGCATTGCTGCAGCAGTACACATCAACTCATGAACTTGTATGAAGTCAGACTCATTAGTATATAAATCTTCTAATGTCTTCCAAATTGCTTGCGCAGTATCACATTGCTCCACCAGGTCAACTATTTCCTCATTCATGGCCTTGTACAAAACTGACATCACAAGACCATCATCATCTTCCCACTTAGTGTAAGCAGCAACATTACTTGCACTAGGGGCCTCAATCACCCCAGTTACATGTCCCATCTTGTGCATCCCTCGGAGATGAGCCGTCATGATTTTCTTCCATTTTCAGAAATTGGTTCCATTAAGTTTTGTCCCCCCAAAGAAACCACTTTCATAATTCTTGACTGATACTTCAAACTTCTGAACATCATTGACCTGAGAACTTTTTTCTCTAGAACCAATTGTAACACAAATGTCAAATCAGTAGTTTATGCAGTGACAACAATAAAGCAAGGATGAGAAAACCTGCTTTGGGTGCATTTGCACTGTCAGCGCCCTTGCACTACCAGTCAACAGCAACTGAAACCGGGTCGGGTCACAACAGACGAACCGGGTCGGGTTGAGCAAGTGGGTCAAGCTGAAGTTGGGTCGGATCACACTGAGCCGGGTAGGAAGAGAACCGAGAACCGAATCGGATCTGAAACAAACGACACAGGTCGGATCGACGTCGACTACTAGGCACGGCAGCGGCTTACTCTTTGGGACTTCTGAACAAATCGCGTTAGGCTAGACGTCGACCTAGGCAGAGACGGTGGCCGCAGCTTCTGGGCACAGACGGCGGCGACAGTTGAAGACGTCGACCCGGGCAGAGATGGTGGCCACAACTTCTGGGCACAGACGGCGGCGACAGTTGGAGACCGGAGAGGCTGCCTTGTTTGGAGAACGTGAATAGTAACCCGTGATAGAAAAAAAAAAACACCAGAACGGAAAAACGTCGTCAGGAAAAAAAAAAAAAATCATTGGGAAAACGTCAACGAAATCGCAGCGGAAAAACAAAAAGACAAAATCCTTTCGGATCTTTGCTCTGATACCAAGTCAAATATAACGAGGTTTGGAGAATAAATTTTCTGATATTTATTCATCTCACAGAAGAGGCTATATAAAGAGATACAAGATGTACAAACCCTACGTACTATGTACTACATGTACTACACGTATAAAATAGGAAAACAATAACAAATTAATTTACATTCCTAAATTAACTTCATGACTCACGCTAACACCTAATCCTACAAAAATAGCTGTGAAGCGCCATTCTGGCTAACCATTTCGATGAAGCGGCCACAGGGATCACATTGGAAAGGAGAACTGTCAGTGAATCGACCTGGTTCTGTAGTTGACAAAAGAAGAGGTGAATATGGATATACATATTGCATAATAAGTTCAGAGAACTCCCCAATATCTCTCTCTTACAAAAAACTGGTGAAGCTGCACAACATCACCTTTAAAACTACTATGTCTTCAGGTCAATTAGCAGGTACAAAATAAATCTAAACTAGAGATTCTGGTTTGCCAACAAATTAATGTATGAAGCTGGCACAACTCATCTTGGATTTCTGTAGAGATTCTAACTAGATGTCTATAGTCTGCTCAGTCACATAAAGTACTCCATTCTATTCAAACTGTGCATATGCCATCTCCTCTGCATTAGGAGCCATCCAAAGCAAGGACTCCTCCAGGTCAGAAATATCAGACTCCTCCGTCGGAGGGTTAGAGAGTATGAGGTGAAGACGATTGGTACCAGGAAATGGTGGATTGCAGGCTGATCTGAAATTTTCAGGAAAGATAATAGCCTGTAGTACCATAAACAGCAAACAAATTAAACGAAAATAAGTTAGCAAAATAGAATGATTAATTGCAGCAGGAATTTGGAATATACACTATACATATCACATCAAAATGCATTTTTTTTTGTCACTACATTGAATATGCTTGTCACACAGCTAATCATGCAAAACAATTGACCCAAGTCTCATGCATAGATACAGTTCTACGCAATCCACAAGCATATCTTATGATATATACATAACAAATATATAAATATTTATATAGACAGCGGTATACCTTAAAATCGCGGATAACCAGGATTATATTTTTGGAGCAGAATGGTGTAAGAAATTCGCAGAAAGTAGCAAAATATTTCCAGGACCAGTTCAAGGTGGACAATTCTTGTTCCTCAAGAGTGATCCTAGCTAACCACAAGTTTGGAGCCTTAACAGAAACTTTGGCCGTCAGATGAGCATGGATATCAAGGTGATGTAAACTTGGAGTATTAACCGTAGCATTCAATTGATCATGGCATCCAAATAATCCAAGGTAGGTCAAGTGCTGAGCACGGATTTTGATATGATTCAAGTTGATAGTATCAACTAAGCTTATACTCTGAAGGAGAGGAAACTTCGAAACAAATGTAAAAGATTCAAGATTCATAGATTTATCAACTTCAATGTTCTCAACATCACAATTCTTGACTTCTAATTTTCTGAGACTGCAACTTGAAACATGAAGGACATACGTGTCAAAAGAACATGATGTTAATGATAAGTACTCCACAGCAGGGTACCCCGAAACTAAGTAGAAGAGAGCCTTGTTATCAAAATGCACGGTCTTGACGAACAAAGTTTTCAAAGAGGGACACAAAGGCACAGTCTCAGCACTTTCTATTTCCTTAATCCTCAGATATTCCATTTTCAGAGTAGTCAAATACTTTGCCTTCATAAGCACTGTGCGGGATAAGCAGTAGCAGCATTCAACTTCCTGCAGTTTACTTTTAAGGCTTATGTCCAATTCCTTGACATTTCTGTCAAGTGAATTACTCAACAACTTGCGTATGATAGCATCTTCATCTCCAAAAAGTACCTCATGTGAAGAGTCAATTTATCTAAGAGTGGTTGCTGCTTCTCTTTCTTACGGAATTCCAAGTACCTGACCAGGATGTTGATAAATTTTGCATGTTTATCGTTGGCATCATCATCATCCTGTGGCAGATCGCCCTCTTTGAAATCTAATACGCGGAGTGCCGACCATATACCTTCCCATTGCTTGGAAAGAGAACTCATGCAAATGGCAGGTTTAGTGGGAAGTCGTAGGATGATTTGCTGCATAACAAGGTCAGGTAAGTCAGGCGGTAATGTGCTATCAGCCATGGAGAATTACAAAACCTGGTGTAGAAGAAAAGGTGAAATCAGTCGCATCATTTCAGATACCGACGAAACAAAAAACCTGCTATTAACATATCAATACATATACAATTAAGTTATAAAATCTTTTGGAATTCTTAGGAGCCCATACTCCATAATAGCATTGTGTCAATTCAGTACCACAAAAGTAACCAAGAAATCGTGTCCATCAATATAATTCTAGCAACAAGAACCCTAAAATCCCCAAAATACGAAATCAATTTTGACATGTTAAAGTAATAGTTAGACATCAGAGAAAGAGAAACAATGACGAAGGAAATTTTTTAAAACCCTAAACATCACAATGACATCGGACTCTAACCCAAAAAAAAAAAAAAAAAAAAAAATCTACACTAGTCAATGGCATTACATAAGGAGCAGAATCAAAATTACGAACACAGAATCCGTAGATAAACACCAAAACGGAAAATCGAAACAGTAGTGACACAAAATTCAACAAAAATTGCACGGCGAATGCTTAATTGAACAAAAGAAATTGCAGAAAATGATGTAGAAGAGGAAGAGGAAGAGGAGAGAGAGAGAGAGAGAAGAAACGAGGAGAAAGAAAGAGAGGTGGTCACCTGCGAGAGAGAAGACTGAGAGAGCGTGTGGAGTGAAATTGAAGAATGGGGGAATTAACTAGGACAGGAGTCCTTTCATTTCGTTTCCATTACCCACACGACGTCGTACGGGAGAGGAGACGCGGGAATATATTATCTTTCCTGTTTTTATGAGATGGAAAATAGTAATATTTTTTCTTTTTTTTTAATTTTAAAAAGAGAACACAATGTAACAACGAAACAAGTTTCTCCACAAACACAATTTTAGAACCATATAATCATTGAAAAAGTTTATTAATAAATACAATTACTACCTAAAATGAACAAGAACAAAATACATATACAAATACCAAATCAAAATGTACTTAAAATAAAGGGAAAATTGAAAAAATAAAAAATGAGGCCTCCGAGTTACGCGGAGCGACCTCTTTGGGTGAATTTTAGCAAAAGGGTGGCTGCGTTCAAGCAAGACGGTGACCGTGTGTGTATTGCGGAGATGTCGGGCATGTTCTCGGTGCCGATCGTGAGGTGTTGATGAGACTTTTGTCTGAAGTCTCTGATCGTCTTGTGGATGCGTTTGAATCTGTGTTGTGATTGAAAAGAAGGCTTGGTGCCCTGGGTTGTTCTGTGTACCTGGATCGGTTTAGTTTGTTGAGGTCCGTTTGTGCTGGTTGAACCTTGGCAGTGGCCTAACAGCTTCAGGCAGCGGCAGAGAGTTTGTGGTTAGGCGAGGGTCGATGAAGGATCCAGCAGATTACTTTGGATCTCGGGTGCGGTCCCTTGATTGTGGTCGTCGGGGCATGGATATTAGGACATGAAGGCCGTCAGATTTCTAGACGGCAACGGAGGTTGCCGGGCAACAGAAGGTATGGGCTGGGTAACAAGTTTTTTGGGCTTATTCTATAGGCTGCAAGGGAGGGTGTATAGCTGCTTGGGGAGATCGTCCCCAACCTTGTGTGCTGCCGGCGATGGTGTTGGTCGGGAGTTTTTGCGTCTGCAAGTTTGGTTTGGGCTGCGCTTTTGGTGTATAGCTTCATTTGGTTTCGTATCTCTATGAGTCTTATGTAAGTGTCTACTAAGGATTAAACGTGATTATACTGTAGCAGGCCAGGTTCTTCGTCGTGTAGAGGTTTGATTAAATGTAAGAGCATCTCCGAGAAGGGTTGTCATACCCATAGCTATATCTATATTTTAACTCACCCAAACTCATTACTATTCAAACTCATTATTTCAGTGTGATTGCTGAGGGATGAATCACACGGAATGCGAGAACACCATTTTCAAGACCCATAACCTGTCAATCATGAATAAAGGGCGTCAGAGGGAAGACCAGGTTTGCCGGCATTCGACCCTCCGATGCCTAAGTCAGCCATATGTGAGTAGAAATGAGGTGTGAATAGGGTGGAGATGGAGAGTCCTCAAATGAGGGGTGGAGAGTGCTATTTATAGAGATAGGGTGGATGCACCATAAAAATATCACTTTGCCCTTAATAGAGAGTGTATTACTATTATGCCCTCAAGGGATAGTGTAGGTTTCTTGAGCTTAGTTAAGGCCCAAGCCCATTTTATGCGGCAATACGTGTCTTCTTAGGCGAGTATGACCGATGTTCTACGATGTACTAACAAGTCCCCAAGTCCATAGTCAAGAGACTCTCTTGGGTGGGGACTTTATCTGGTAGGATATCGAGAGTACGAGTCTTACTAGTGGCGACGTAACCAATTCCCAATCCCCAGTCCCCCAAGTCCCCACGCAAGGGAGGGGATGGACCGGCTTCCTCTAAGTGGGGTATGTCGTGAGTTGCTATATATGACTGAAACACTGGGGTCGTTGCTCCCATGTAGTGTTTGGAGATTGCAGGGCGATCGGGGGTCAAAGTTGAGGTACCGCTGTCAAGACCCACCCCGAATTTCACCCCGAAACCCGAGGTAAGTCCTGCGGGGACCACTTCCAAGGAAAATTTACTAAAAAGCAAACCTCCCTTGAAAATGGACAACCCTAACCTAGAAAACTAAAGTGTTACTTTCTTAAATAAATTTGAGCATCCTCCAAATCAACCCACAATTATACGAAAGTGAGTAAATAATTACAAACTTCGTATATTCAAAAATACAATAAAAGTCTAAGCACACCACCAGAAACATTACAATAAATCCCAAAGAGTATTCAGAGCTACTATACACAAGAGGAGTAGGAAAAATACTCTAGTAGGTTAAACAGGTAACCTACTGGTGAATGGTGGCTGAGAAATGGGTAACTATGCCTCGTCGTCTCCTACTCGTTCTAACTCGAACTCTGCAGACTGGGCATTTTAAAAACGAAGAGCCCAGGGGAAAAACATTCGCAATAATTAGAGTGAGTGGACAAAAATAAATAAAAAGAATATTTATGTTTTCCCAATTTAATTTCCAAGAAAACGAATGCATGTCATAAACGATAATTCTCTTATCGTTATAAATATCGAGCCTCTACTGCTCAAAACTATATATATATATATATATATCCAAATACAGCCTCTCAGGCTAAAATATATATATATATATATATATATATATATCAAAATACAGCCTCTCAGGCTAAAATATATACATGTATATATTTACACTCGCCCATACTCCCTATATAAATTAATAATAATCTATATAGGGCTACTACGCTCGCGTCCAACGCTCACGTCACGCCTTAATGCGGTGATACACTATGTCATTAAGGTGGACAGACGGGTGTTTAAATATGTGCCCATACCCCTTATATGAATTAAACACTCATATAAGGCTACTACGCTTGCGTCCAACGCTCACGTCACACCATAATGCAGTTATATACTATGTCATTAAGGTGGACAGACACATATCGCTAGCTAGCATTTATATACATACTCTCCTTAAAAATATATTATAATTTACCGAAAATCCCATTTTCGGTAACTCATCACAATGAGTAAAATCGTCAAATAAAAATGACGTCAAATGGTCCAACCAAATAAACAATTACATGCACATTATTTAAAACAAAGGTCCACTCACAAGTTAGGCCTAAGCCTGAAGTCAGTCGGAGGTCTCCTCTGCTCGAGCCTCCTCGCGTCCTGTTCCAAAACATAAATAATTCCTTAAATAAAATCCCAACGTTTAAAGAAAATAGGCATAATTAAATATGAGCTTCTCGTGCTCAACCTTGCCTATCGTCCTAAATCTTAACTTCACTGCCAACCAAAAATCTCCATAAATACCGACATCCTCAAAAATCACCTTCCAACGTCCTAATCATAAAAATAATCCAATGGCCGGATTTTAACTTATTAATCCGCCAAAAATACCAAACTTTACAAATTCCAAAACCTAACCAAATCTCATCCAAACATTCCATAAATCACACCAATATACTCCTCTTAATATTCCACATTTAAAACCCTAAAAATCTCCTAACCGGCGGTGGCGCCGCCGGCGGCTCCGCCGGCAGCGGCGGCCGGAGGCCAATTCCGGCGACCTCCAAAACCTATGAAATTTTGACAGAATAATCTCCTCATCATGCTCTACAACTTTCATGACCAACACAACACCCAATTCCAAGCCTAACTAGGCTAATCGAACGAAAACAACTTAAAAGCCCTAGAAATTTCAACTCCACATTTCTCCTTACCTAGCTCAAGAGGGAGTGAGCTGATTGGAGGGGTTGCTGCACGGGAGGAGGGCTACAAAACCGTACCAAGCTTGCCCGGATTGGTGGCCGGAGGAGGGAGTTCCGGTGACCGGAAGTTCAGGGCAGCCTAACCTTTCGGGCGGCACCGCTCTCTCACGGCGGTGCTAGGGGGGCTGTCACCGGTCCTGGAAGATAGCTGGGTCGGAGACCGATCGATTGGGACCGGTGCGGCGGTCTGGGGTGGCCGGACGGCGGCGGTCGGGCGGCGAGAAGTTTCCGGCAGGGAGGAGGAAACGGGAGGGAGAAAAAACGGGAGGGAGGAGAGAGAAAGGAGAGGGAAAAACTGAAATGGGCCAAAGCCTACCCGGTCCAACACCACTTATACCCAATCCAAAATTCAACACCCCAAAATAATACCCCAATAAAACTTATATTTTTAAGGATAACTTTTACATGCTAACTCCGATTTTAACGCGTAGCATGTCTACGAACTCGTAATAACATCCTCTACGACTTTCATGAAGAAAGTTTTCCCAAATTCCATACGGAAGAAAAAGTCAACTTTGGAGTCTTAAATAGTAAACGGTAAAAGACCAAAATATTACCAAAGTAAATAACCGTAAAATAACTTAAGAACCGGGGCGTGACAATTCTCCCCTCCTTATAAAAATTTCGTCCCCGAAATTTACATAACTATCAAACAAAAAGGTAGGGATACTGCTGCCTCATTTGTTCCTCTAATTCCCAAGTAGCTTCCTCTACTTGATGACTTCTCCAAAGCACCTTGACAAGTGGAATTGTCTTGTTCCTCAGTACTTGCTCCTTTCGGTCAAGAATCTGTACTGGTTCCTCTTCATAGGTCAAATCTCTCGTCAAACTAATTGGCTGCTCTTGCAACACATGAGAGAGATCGGCCATATACTTGCGAAGCATGGATACATGAAACACATTATGTATCCTGGACAATTCTGGAGGCAAAAGTAATCGATAAGCAAGTGAGCCAACTCGCTCTATTATCTCATACGGCCCAATATACCTCGGACTAAGCTTCCCACGCTTACCAAAACGTATTATCCCTTTCCAAGGGGATAATTTCAAAAACACCCAATCACCTACTTGAAACTCAAGGTCTTTCCTGCGAACATCTGCATAACTCTTCTGCCTACTTTGAGCGGCCTTGAGTCTATCTCTGACCACTTTAATCTTCTCATTAGTATCATGGATTAACTCAGGACCACAAAGTTCTTTTTCTCCTACTTCATTCCAACATAGAGGTGTACGACACTGTTTCCCATAAAGTGCCTCAAAGGGAGCCATACCAATACTAGAATGGTAGCTGTTATTATAAGCAAACTCCATCAAAGATAGGTTCTTATCCCAACTCCCCCTAAACTGCAAGGCACAAGCTCTCAACATATCCTCTAAAGTCTGAACAGTCCTCTCTGATTGCCCATCAGTCTGAGGATGAAAAGCAGTGCTGAAGTGTAATCGGGTACCTAAAGCTGTCTGAAGAGCTTTCCAGAATTTAGAAGCAAATCTAGGATCCCGATCCGACACTATTGATTCAGGTACACCATGAAGTCTCACAATCTCATTCACATAAAGCTCCGCCAATTTATCCATTGTATACTTCTTTCCCATCGGTAAGAAATGTGCAGATTTGGTAAGTCTATCCACAATCACCCAAATACCGTCATGCCCCTCACGGGTACGAGGTAAACTGAAAACAAAATCCATGGTGATGTGGTCCCACTTCCACACTGGAATAGGCAACGGCTCAAGCAATCCTGAAGGTTTCTGCCTTTCAGCTTTCACTTGCTGACATATCAAACACCTACTTACAAAAGCTGCCATTTCCCTCTTCATGTTTGGCCACCAATAATAATCTTTCAAAGTCCGATACATTTTTGTACTACCCGGATGAGCAGCATATGCAGAACTATGAGCTTCTTCCATTATCTCTATCTTTAACTCTTCATTTCTCTTTGGAACACAAAGTCTATTTTTGAAAATTAAAGTTCCATCTCTTCTTACCGAAAAATCCACGGCGGCTCCATTCGCTGCTCTTTCTATCAACTGAACAATGGAAGGATCATGATACTGCGCTTCCCGCACTTTATCAACCAAAACTGGCCTCACATGGAAACTAGCTACCAAGGCACCAACATTATCCACCGCTAAATCCACCCCAGTAGCTCGTAACTCAAAAAGAAGAGGAACTCTAACCATCCTCAGGTGAGACAAGGATATGGTGGGATTTCGACTAAGAGCGTCAGCTACCACATTAGCTTTTCCAGGATGATACTCAATAGTGCAATCATAATCATTGATTAATTCCATCCACCTTCTCTGCCTCATATTTAACTCTTTTTGAGTGAACACGTACCGAAGACTCTTGTGATCGGTAAAAATCTGACACTTGGCTCCGTAAAGATAGTGTCTCCACAACTTGAGAGTAAAAACTATTGCTGCAAGCTCTAAATCATGAGTGGGATAATTTACCTCATGCTGCTTCAATTGCCTAGAAGCATAGGCAATAACTTGATCATGCTGCATCAATACTCCGCCTAAACCTCGTTTAGAAGCATCACAATAAACCACATATTCCCCACTATCATCCGGAAGTGCTAAAACAGGAGCACTGGTCAGGCGATTCTTTAATTCTTGAAAACTTTGCTCACACTGATCTGACCATTCGAACTTAACTCCCTTCTTGGTCAATCTTGTAAGTGGAACAGCAATCTTTGAAAAATCTTGCACAAAGCGTCGATAATAACCTGCTAATCCCAAGAAACTACGAATCTCCGTCACAGTGGTAGGTCTTCTCCAATTTGACACTGCTTCCACCTTTTGGGGATCCACACTAACACCGTCAGCCGAAATTACATGACCCAAGAATCCCACTTTATCCAGCCAAAATTCACATTTGCTGAACTTGGCATACAATTGAGCATTTCTCAAAGTCCGCAATATCATTCTTAGATGTTTGGCATGCTCCTTTTTACTTCTTGAGTAAACCAAAATGTCATCTATGAATACGATCACGAAGCGGTCAAGATATGGACTAAACACCCTATTCATGAGATCCATGAACGCAGCTGGTGCATTAGTAAGTCCAAAAGGCATCACCACAAACTCATAATGACCATAGCGTGATCGAAAAGCAGTCTTGGCTATGTCATTCTCTCGGATCCGCAACTGATGATAACCAGATCTCAAGTCAATTTTTGAGAAAACAGTAGCACCCTTTAACTGATCAAATAAATCATCAATACGGGGTAACGGATATTTATTCTTCACCGTGACTTGATTTAGCTTCCTATAATCAAGGCATAGTCTCATGGTGCCATCTTTCTTCTTAACAAACAACACCGGAGCACCCCATGGAGACTTGCTAGGCCGAATAAAACCCTTATCTACCAACTCCTGCAGTTGAGTCTTCAACTCCTTCAATTCAGCTGGAGCCATTCTGTAAGGTGCCTGTGAGATAGGCATAGTTTCTGGAAATAACTCGATAGAAAAATCTATCTCCCTTACAGGAGGCAAACCAGGCAACTCCTCGGGAAAAACATCTGGAAACTCCCTTACTACAGGAATATCCTCTACTTCCAACACTCTCATACTTGTATCCACAATGTGAGCTAAGTATGCCTGACAGCCTTTACTTAACAATTTCCTAGCAGTAATAGCCGATATCAAGCAACTCGAAATCACTTCTCTTTCCCCCTGAAAAACAACCTCGAATCCATCTGGACTCCGAAGTACCACTTCTTTCCGGAAACAATCCACCATAGCTCTGTAAGTCTCCAAAAAGTCCATCCCCAAGATCACATCAAATTCCACAATATTTAGAGGAATTAAATCTGCCTTGAAATTAAATCCCTCTACTAGCACTTCACAACCACTAAACACCCAATCTATTCTCATCGCCTCACCAGAGGGAAGAGATACTTGCCACTCGCCTGGAAGAGACGATGATGGCACATTGACATGGAGAGCGAATCTACTAGACATAAATGAATGCGTGGCTCCGGGATCAATTAAAATAAAAGCTGGCTGGCCAAAAATTAATAACGTACCAATGATGACATCTGGAGAAGTACGACCCTCCTGCTGAGTCATAGCATGAAGTCTGGCACGAGTCATGGGACGTCCACGTTGACCACTACCCTGCTGAGAGCCACCTCTGGCTGCTGAACTGCCACGAGTACCAATACTGGAGCCTCTGGCTACAGGCTGATCGGCTGGCTGAGTAGGAGTGGGGGTGGTTCTCTGAGCCAACAAGGGACAATCTCTCTTGAAATGGTCCAGACTACCACACTCAAAGCACCCAGAAAACTGCTGCTGACGACCAAAAGAAAAAGTCTGACCACCCTGGAAACTGCCACTAGAACCAAACTGACCAGTCTGTTGCCTACCCAACTGGCTCCTAAAAGGTCTCCTGTTACGTCCTCTAGCCCTAAACCGAGAACTAGAACCTGATCCTCCACTACTGCTACTACCCGCTGAAGATCCAGAAGCGGATGATGAAGTAGCCTTAACCGGATGTGGTAACAGGTAAGTCCGAAGACTGTTCCCGTCCCCGTCAGGGGAGATGCCAACCATCTCTCCTTTCTACGAACACAAGACTAATAGAACTATCACACATACCTAATAACACGTAGCATCCAAAGCATAAAATGCTAGTGAATCCGCCGCGGTCGGATCACCACTCTATACGAACTACGTGCTTCTTAGGCAAATATGGTTGTACCAAGGAGGTAGGAAATGAAACCTAAAGCTCTGATACCAACTGTCAAGACCCACCCCGAATTTCACCCCGAAACCCGAGGTAAGTCCTGCGGGGACCACTTCCAAGGAAAATTTACTAAAAAGCAAACCTCCCTTGAAAATGGACAACCCTAACCTAGAAAACTAAAGTGTTACTTTCTTAAATAAATTTGAGCATCCTCCAAATCAACCCACAATTATACGAAAGTGAGTAAATAATTACAAACTTCGTATATTCAAAAATACAATAAAAGTCTAAGCACACCACCAGAAACATTACAATAAATCCCAAAGAGTATTCAGAGCTACTATACACAAGAGGAGTAGGAAAAATACTCTAGTAGGTTAAACAGGTAACCTACTGGTGAATGGTGGCTGAGAAATGGGTAACTATGCCTCGTCGTCTCCTACTCGTTCTAACTCGAACTCTGCAGACTGGGCATTTTAAAAACGAAGAGCCCAGGGGAAAAACATTCGCAATAATTAGAGTGAGTGGACAAAAATAAATAAAAAGAATATTTATGTTTTCCCAATTTAATTTCCAAGAAAACGAATGCATGTCATAAACGATAATTCTCTTATCGTTATAAATATCGAGCCTCTACTGCTCAAAACTATATATATATATATATATATCCAAATACAGCCTCTCAGGCTAAAATATATATATATATATATATATATATATCAAAATACAGCCTCTCAGGCTAAAATATATACATGTATATATTTACACTCGCCCATACTCCCTATATAAATTAATAATAATCTATATAGGGCTACTACGCTCGCGTCCAACGCTCACGTCACGCCTTAATGCGGTGATACACTATGTCATTAAGGTGGACAGACGGGTGTTTAAATATGTGCCCATACCCCTTATATGAATTAAACACTCATATAAGGCTACTACGCTTGCGTCCAACGCTCACGTCACACCATAATGCAGTTATATACTATGTCATTAAGGTGGACAGACACATATCGCTAGCTAGCATTTATATACATACTCTCCTTAAAAATATATTATAATTTACCGAAAATCCCATTTTCGGTAACTCATCACAATGAGTAAAATCGTCAAATAAAAATGACGTCAAATGGTCCAACCAAATAAACAATTACATGCACATTATTTAAAACAAAGGTCCACTCACAAGTTAGGCCTAAGCCTGAAGTCAGTCGGAGGTCTCCTCTGCTCGAGCCTCCTCGCGTCCTGTTCCAAAACATAAATAATTCCTTAAATAAAATCCCAACGTTTAAAGAAAATAGGCATAATTAAATATGAGCTTCTCGTGCTCAACCTTGCCTATCGTCCTAAATCTTAACTTCACTGCCAACCAAAAATCTCCATAAATACCGACATCCTCAAAAATCACCTTCCAACGTCCTAATCATAAAAATAATCCAATGGCCGGATTTTAACTTATTAATCCGCCAAAAATACCAAACTTTACAAATTCCAAAACCTAACCAAATCTCATCCAAACATTCCATAAATCACACCAATATACTCCTCTTAATATTTCACATTTAAAACCCTAAAAATCTCCTAACCGGCGGTGGCGCCGCCGGCGGCTCCGCCGGCAGCGGCGGCCGGAGGCCAATTCCGGCGACCTCCAAAACCTATGAAATTTTGACAGAATAATCTCCTCATCATGCTCTACAACTTTCATGACCAACACAACACCCAATTCCAAGCCTAACTAGGCTAATCGAACGAAAACAACTTAAAAGCCTTAGAAATTTCAACTCCACATTTCTCCTTACCTAGCTCAAGAGGGAGTGAGCTGATTGGAGGGGTTGCTGCACGGGAGGAGGGCTACAAAACCGTACCAAGCTTGCCCGGATTGGTGGCCGGAGGAGGGAGTTCCGGTGACCGGAAGTTCGGGGCAGCCTAACCTTTCGGGCGGCACCGCTCTCTCACGGCGGCGCTAGGGGGCTGTCACCGGTCCTGGAAGATAGCTGGGTCGGAGACCGATCGATTGGGATCGGTGCGGCGGTCTGGGGTGGCCGGACGGCGGCGGTCGGGCGGCGAGAAGTTTCCGGCAGGGAGGAGGAAACGGGAGGGAGGAGAGAGAAAGGAGTGGGAAAAACTGAAATGGGCCAAAGCCTACCC
Organism: Fragaria iinumae; assembly: GCA_009720345.1. NCBI lineage: Eukaryota > Viridiplantae > Streptophyta > Magnoliopsida > Rosales > Rosaceae > Fragaria > Fragaria iinumae. The sequence goes on along the minus strand of CM019118.1, from coordinate 11,955,043 downwards.
GGTCCAACACCACTTATACCCAATCCAAAATTCAACACCCCAAAATAATACCTCAATAAAACTTATATTTTTAAGGATAACTTTTACATGCTAACTCCGATTTTAACGCGTAGCATGTCTACGAACTCGTAATAACATCCTCTACGACTTTCATGAAGAAAGTTTTCCCAAATTCCATACGGAAGAAAAAGTCAACTTTGGAGTCTTAAATAGTAAACGGTAAAAGACCAAAATATTACCAAAGTAAATAACCGTAAAATAACTTAAGAACCGGGGCGTGACAACCGCTGGCGAGCATCTTGTGTGGGCAACGGGTACCGGCATGTTTGTATGCCTTAAGCGTTTTAGTAGCCTTTGATTTGTACCAGCTATATGCTCTAGCTAGCTGAGCTATTCCAGCATGCGTTCCAAGAGGAGATTGTGGTGATATATTTTGTGGTTGCCTCTAGGTGAGTGCTAGAGTGCCTACGTACCCGTTTATAGGATCAAACCAAACGTAGTTCATCATTTCGCCATCGAGGCAAGTGTGCCGTCAAGGTGTGGCGAGGAGTGCCGCTGAGGCATGACGATGGGTGTCGCTAGAGCATAATGATGTTGCCGATAGGGCATGTGTAGAGCTGTCAAAAGGTGAAAATCGATGTGTCGTAGCGAGAGCACGCTAGGGAGCATAGCCAAGATGCCGATGGGGCAAGGCGGATGGTGCCAAAGTGTACCGAGAGCACGTCATGAGGTGCGGTAAATGCCGGCATATAAGGCTGTTGCCCAAGTCCTCCATTGTCGGGAGAGATTTCATGTTTGTATGTCGGGTGTGTACACTCATGGTGTGTGTAGCCTGAGGTTGCACCTTTGGGTGCTGGCTGTTTACACATGTTGTGTAGCCTGAGGTTGCACCTTTGGGTGCTGGCTGTTTACACATGTTGTGTGTGTAGCTTGAGATTGCACCTAGGGAGCGTAGCCAAGATGCCGATGGGGCAAGGCGGGTGTCATGAGGTGCGGTAAATGCCGGCATATAAGGCTGTTGTCCAAGTTCCCCAATGCCGGGAGAGAACATGGTGGGGGGGGGCATGACGGTTCGCGCTAGTGGAGTAACGGTTTGCGCTGGTGGCGTGACGGTTCGCGCTAATGGCTTAACCATTCTCGCTAGCGGGCGGAATAGTTCGCGCTAGCGAGCGGAATGGTTCGCGCTGGTGGTGTAACGGTCCGCTCTGGTGGCGTGACGGTTCGCGCTAATGGCGTAACAGTCCGCGCTGGTGGCGTGACGGTTCGCGCTAATGGCGTAACCATTCTCGCTAGCAGGCGGAATAGTTCGCGTTTGGTGGCGTAACGGTCCGCGCTAGTGGCATGACGGTTCGCGCTGGTGGCGTAACCGTTCGCGCTAGCGGGCGGAATGGTTCGCGCTGGTGGCGTAACGGTCCGCTCTAGTGGCGTGACGGTTCGTGCTAATGGCGTAACCGTTTGCGCTAGCGGGCGGAATGGTTCGCGTTGGTGGCGTAACCATCCGCGCTGGTGGTGTGACGGTTCGCGCTAATGGCGTAACCATTCTCGCTAGCGGGCGGAATGGTTCGCGCTGGTGGCGTAACCGTCCGCGCTGGTGGCGTGACAATTCGCGCTAGCATGAGGAATGGTTCGCGCTAATGGCGTACACTCGTGGTGTGTGTGGCGTGAGATTGCATCTTTGGGTGCTGGCTGTTTACACATGTTGTGTGTAGCCTGAGGTTGCACCTTTGGGTGCTGGCTGTTTACACATGTTGTGTGTGTAGCTTGAGATTGCACCGTTGCGAGCTGGCTGTTTACACATGTTATGTGTGTAGCCTGAGATTGCACCGTTGCAGGCTGGCTGTTTACATGTGTGTAGCCTGAGGATGTAGCATGTAGCGTGTATAAAAAAGAGTGTTTTAGGTAACTCTCTATGCCATGTAATAAGCATGCTCAAGGATATGATGATGTATGAGGCATGTTATTTGTATGATAATAACTCAATTAAATAGTGTAAAGTAGGACTTATCTGGAGCCGTGTAGAGCCGCTATAGATATTGTAGAAAAATTAGAGTTGTCGATATAAGTCTTGATGTCGACAAAAGAGCTCGGTATAAGAATCCCAATGGAGTAGTCATGATGGCCAAGAAGATAATATTGGAGTGCATCATTGAAGATAATATTGCTTGACCAAGAAGTAATGTATGTGTACCGACGTAGGGAAAAGAAGCCATGATGACCTAAGTATGAGTTTGTAGCATGTGCCTGTCATATTTGACAAGTAGATAAGTAGACGAGGTGTGGCCATTTGATATGGGCATGACTCATGAGAACTTTGTGTCATAATGCCCACAGATAGATCATAGAGAAGTATGTAGCATTGTAGGTGAAGTGTTGTTGACAACTCGTTGTTGGAGCTTGGCCTGATATGATTTATATAGTGCCGAGGGGGCATGGTAAAGTGGCAATTGATCACTATCAAGGTAGCGAGCTGGATTGGATACGAACTTCTTGACATACGAACCAAATAATGGACAACGCCTATAGTCACGTGGTCTCAGAGAGAAGTATTCATCCAGAGGCATAGATAGTAATCATAGAGTGGGATAGATGCATTATGTATGTGTCAATGCATGTAGCATAAAATATATGTGACTATCGATTAACATTCAAAGAAATAATGGAAGTATAGTGTGGAGTGTCTGCTTGTGAGCTCTGCATGCGACACTTAGTCGATTGTGGAGGACGTGTAACTCAGTCTCAGGAAGGGGAGGTGCCGGGAGCAGGATGCTGGGTACCGAGACCACAACTCTTTCTTTGTTTGAGTTGTTGTGGCGGGAACCAGGAAGGGGAGGTGCCGAGAGAGAGGTCGCTGGATTGCTGAGACCACAGGTGTCGGGAGTGATGACTCCCGATACCAAGAGATGACCTGTTCCGGGAGCCGGGAAGGCTAGGGATTGGTCTCGGGACGAGGACACGGAGAGTAGAGGAGTGTCGTGCTTTCGGAGCTCCCTCGCTTCCTCCTTGTTGTTGCAGTTCCGGGAACTCGAGATGGAAATGAGGTACCGAGTCAGAGGAAGGGAGGTGCCGAGGTGGGTTCTGACCCCATGTATGCACTTTCTTGGGAAGTGCCCAATCCCGGGGGGAAGAGAGGTTTGGTCTTGGGAAAGGGGCATCGAGACCCGGGAGGGCGTCCTCGGGAGAGGGGTGCCGAGCGGGTGCCAAAGGCGAAGGCAAGTCCCGGTGGCGGGGACCCGGGGGGGTGGGTGTCGAGATTGGGGTCGCGAGAATGAGAGCATATCCCTGCCGGGACCATGTGTCGCCGCCGTGACTGGCGTGGCTGGTCTCGCTACTGGAATGGGTGTCCAAATCAGTTTTTATTCAGTTTTTTTTTTTTTTTTTTTGTATCCTACTGCCGAGAGAGAGGAGTCCCGGGAGGTCGGGATGGAGAGCTGTGTATGTATGGGAGTCCGCGAGGGGAGTCTGCCAGGGGAATCTGCGAGGGGAGTCAGCGAGGGGAGTCCACCAGAGGAATCTGCCAGGGGAGTCCGCCAAGGGAGTCCGCGAGGGTAGTCCGCGAAGGGGGTCTGCCAGGGGAGTCCGCCAAGGGGTCCGCCAGGGGAGTCCGCGAGGGTAGTCCACGAAGGGAGTCCGCCAGGGGAGTCTGTCAGGGGAGTCCGCCAAGGGGGGTCCGCGAGGGGAGTCTGCTAGGGGAGTTGGCGGTGAGGGTGCCAAGATTGGGGTCGCGAGAGAGGAGTCCCGGGAGGTCGGGATGGAAAGCTGTGTAGTCTGGACGCGATTGAGACCCGGGGAGGGGGGCGCTGGGAGCTCGAGAGGCCGTGGAGGGGGTGGCCGGGGAGGGCTCATGAGTCAGAGCAGTTCTGGGTGTCCCTGTATGGGTGTCCAGATCAGTTCTGGGGGGGGGTGCTGCTCACCGGCGCGTGGGCCTTGGCCGGAAGTCGGGAGGAAGGGGGGCACCAGATTCATTGGAAGATGATGAGTATGTTGGCTGGGAAGGAGAGCTACATTTCCGGTGGCTGAAACCAACCATGGAGAAGAAAGGAAATCCAGATCTACTTCCTCTCTCGTATTTCCCACACTAAGAAACCCCGAAGCTTGAAAAGCTGATTTTCCCAAAGAAAGTGGAATTCCGGCCAAATGAGGAATATACTCATGGTGAGCTATGCGGGGGTTACCACTTCAGGCGCCCTCCTTCTAGCGCCAATTGTTTCAGTGTGATTGCTGAGGGGATGAATCACTCAGAATGCGAGAACACCATCTTCAAGACCCATAACCTGTCAATCATGAATAAAGGGCGTCAGAGGGAAGACCGGGTTTGCCGGCCTTCGACCTTCCGATGCCTAAGTCAGCCATATGTGAGTAGAAATGAGGTGTGAATAGGGTGGAGATGGAGAGTCCCTAAATGAGGGGTGGAGAGTGCTATTTATAAAGATAGGGTGGATGCACCCTAAAAATACCATTTTGCCCTTATTAGAGAGTGTATTACCATTATGCCCTCAAGGGATAGTGTAGGTTTCTTGGGCTTAGTTAAGGCCCAAACCCATTTTATGCGATAAACCGTGTCTTCTTAAGCGAGTATGACCGATGTTCTACGATGTACTAACACTCATATTCTATCTTCAACCATTATATCAAAACCCATACTCGTACCCAAATTTTAATCATTTTATATAATTTAGGTATGAGTATGGGTTTTGATCATAAACAAATAAATATCATTTCATATATAGTGTTTAGGGTTAAATGATTTATATAACAACAAATAAATTATATAAATCATACATAATAATTTAATATAATATGTTGTCCTAGTGAAAATTAAATAATTTTTTTTTATTTTTAAAAATTAAAAATGTCTATCTTCTCAATAATTACATATCCGATAAGATTTTGGATCTTGAATTGTGGATATACTTTAGCTCCTCGTGTCGTTGCGTGAGAGGCTAGTGAGATTATGTTTTAGATCTTTATCTGCCATGTGTCATATCTGATCTTGATCAATCATTTTTTGTCAGTCTATAAATACGAGGCTCTTCACTCCATCATACCTTACTAATTCACAAACACTTCTCTTTCATATCAGAATTCAAGTTCTAAGTTTTTGTTGTTTATTGCAATGAATAGGTTGAGGAAACTACTAATGAAAGAAGAGGAAGATTCCATCACAAGGAATCGTCAAAGAGCTATGGTGATGCGAGCAACTTCCTCACACATTCAGAGGATCCAAGAGGAAGAATCTGAATGGGGTGGTTCCCAAGAAGGCCGGCGATACACCCCTAGAGAGCGTGAAGCTATGGATCAACGACTGAAAGCTCTTTATTTCACTTCGTCGTGTCGGTTCGAAGGCGATTTGTTTCGTAGGAGGTATCGAATGCGGCCTCATGTGTTTGACCAGATGATGCACGATGTCGTTAAACATGACTCTTACTTTGTCCAAAAGCCTGACGCCTCCGGTCGGCTTGGCTTGTCAACTGAACAAAAGTTGACTTGTGCCATGAGGATGCTTGCTTATGGGCTTCCCGCCGACCTGTGTGATGAGTTCCTCGACATAGCAGAATCTACAGCTTTGGAAATTCTAAGTCACTTTACTAGAGCAATCTGGAAAGTATACCACAAACATTACATCCGTCAACCATCAAAGGCAGATTTGCGGCGGTTGCTCAATGTTGTTGACAAAAGAGGGTTCCCTGGAATGGTTGGAAGTCTCGACTGTATGCACTGGCAATGGAAAAACTGCCCAACCTCATGGCAATGGCATTTCACCAGTTACAAAGGAAAGCCGACAATCATCCTGGAGGCGGTTGCATCATATGATACTTGGATATGGCACGCCTATTTTGGACTTCCAGTCTCCCTCAATGATATCAATGTCCTTGGACAGTCTCCGTTATTCGACGAAGTCTGTAGAGGTGAGTCGCCTTGAGTCAAATACCATGTTGGAGATCGCTAATATGGTCAATGCTACTACCTAGTTGATGGGATCTACCCGAAATGGGGGACTTTTGTGAAAGCAATTAGAAACCTGATCACGCCACAACAAGCTCATTTTACAAAGATGCAGGAGTCATTCCGAAAAGATGTGGAGAGAGCATTTGGAATACTCCAAGCTCGTTTTGCAATTGTGAGAGGACCAGCTCATGGATGGGACAGGGAAGATATCCAGTACATCATGATGACCTGCATTATTTTGCATAATATGATTGTTGAAGATGAGCGCGATGAAACTGAAGATAATCATGAAGTTGATCCCGATGAGGTCCCAACAAGACCAAGGAGAGCAGAAATATATGACCACTACGAAGTAGATCATTTGGTTGAGCGTGATCCTCCTGCACTTGGGGAATTCATGCGCCGATACCAGCAGGTTAGATGTCCAATTGTGCATAGAAGCCTCCAGGAGGATTTGGTTAATCACCTATGGAATGTGAAGCAACAGGCAGAGCAGAACCGCATGTGAAACAACAGTATGAGAAAAACCGCATGTGAAGCAACAAGCAGAGCAGAACCGCATGTGAAGCAACAGACAAAGCAGAACCGCATGTGAAGCAACAGTATGCTTTATGCTTTCAATAATTGGCATTGTGCCATGGTGTGTGTTTAGTATTATTGTAATGTTTGCAATTTGATAAATAAATTACTCATTAATTATAATTGAAAGTCAAAGGACATTCATTTCATAAATTAAAGTACCAAAATGAAATTAAAATAGTGACAACAAAGTATTAATACATTGGGTCATCTTCACCTTCAGATGAAGCAAGTGGTTGGTGTAACCCGGAATTGTAAGCTTGTTCCTCCCTCTCAATAACCATAGCTTGCTTCCTTTCCCAATAAGCCCTAATTGGGGCGGGAAATTTTGATGGATCCACCGCCATTATGGCTGCATCATCTGCACGTTCTTGTGCAAGTCTAGTCTCCTCCCTAAGTTGTAGTCTGTGTTCGAGATCGCGATCTCTTTGGTCCGCAATACTTTTCATTTGAGCTAAGAGTTGAGATGTGTCATCTTGTTTGCATCTTTTCTTAGCAGCCCTTTGAGCTTTTTGGCCTGGAGGGCGTGCATACACATTTGAAGGGCTTGAGGTTCCCTCAATGGGTGTATCTTCTCCGGAAAAGTCAATAGGTGACAAACCACTAGAGATTTCATCATCCAAGGACGGAGGTTTGCTAAACTTTTTTGTATCCTTCAATATTGGCCAACAATCGCAAATTTAAACTCCTCCCCCAAAGACAATGTACGATATACCAACCTAGCTTGCACTTCCTATATATTCATACAAGAAATAAAATATAAGTGGTCAAAATATATACACACACACACATGTGCTAGTGATTATAAACAAGAAGATATTAAATGTCATAAACATAAACTAATATTAGCAAATTCCTTATATTGGGTTATAAAAATAAAAAAATATTACCGGTCATCAACAAATAAATATTACCAAGTCGGTGGCATTTTCACCACTTACATGAGCGGCCTCCGCTTTGGTAAGTGACAAGACCCGCCCCAAAACACACAGAAAAAACAGGCAAGTCTTGCGGGGTCCACTCCCAAAAGGGGTTATACAGAAATTTCGACATAACCTCCTCTAAAAATTGACAACCCAACCTGAAATAAAATTTAAAATACACTTCAACTATAACCCAAAGTCATAACAACATAAGAACAATTCAGATCAATGTTCAACTACATTACAAAACCAGGAAAAAGAACATCCCGAGTTAAAAACTCTATTTGGGTCATAATCCTAAAAATATCCACTTCAACTTAATTTACATAATCCCATGGTCCTCAGAGCACTAAAGAAGGAAAATAAAATAGTTACACATAGGTTAACAGGTAAACTACGATCAACAAGGTGTTGCGGAAGATACTATGCCTCAACTCCTAGTGAAGCCGTACAGGAACTCTGTAATCTGGGCATTTGAAAACAAAAGGGCCCAAAGGAAAACATTTGAAACGTTAGCGTGAGTGGACGAAAAATAAACTAATTAACAAGTATCCAAGAACAAACTAGTATGAAATCTAAGGTGATATGCTTTTCCTTTTATACGGAATTTAAAAAAAAATTTCATGCATGCAAATGTTGTAAGCTCATCACAAATTCACACTAGCCCCGCTAGCCATAAAACAACAAGAAAAAGAAATATACAGCTCTCATATAGGAAGCTCCCAAAACAAATGGACTAGCCCCGCTAGTCAAATTACAACTCAAACAACGGAACCTATATGGCCATATAAGTGAGATTCCAGACTCGGTTGCCTCCCAGGCATAGTACTCTCATACTCCCTGTACCTTCATGTCGAGTTGACGGATAGGGCACAGGGCTTGCGTGATGCCGCCGACAACATCACATCACCACTAGGGTGGAAAGGGCTTGCGTAACTCCACTGGACACGTGGAAGTCACATCACCTCGAAAGGTGGAACGACATGCAAGCATTGACATCATATAATCCAACAAATATGGCGTAAGAAAGGGAAAATATAAATTCATGTGAGTTTCCCCGAAACTCATATTAAAAGCTTAAGTATGATTCCTAACGGTACTCGGAAAATTCCAAGAGAAAAGAAATAAATTAAATTTAATAATGTGTCCCACACGTTATAATGCTTAAGAGAATGAACAATGCCAAAAATTAACATATTTCAAAGAAATCTAAAGGAATCTCAAATTCTTGAATCATTAGGATTGATATAGCTTACATACCATAACTTTTACCCAAGCTCAAATCCATAAGTTCAATAATGAAATTATGACCAATATGTCAATCTCCAACAAATTCATAACCAAATCCAAAAGCTGAAAATATAACTAGAGCTTGGAAAAAAAAAAATATATATATATATATATATATATATATATATATATATAATGAACCACTTATAAAATCATGCATGCATTTTAATAAAAACCAAAATGTCCACTCACAATATAGGAGGCTAAGCCCGATGTCGGTCAGAGCCATCCTCACGTGGTGTCTCCTCTCGTCCTGAACAAAACGAGATTTAAGGTCCGAGACAAAAATGCAAGAATATCAAATTTAACAAAGTAAAGCGACGCCATCCACACTCATCCTATTCTCTAAAGACTAAGGAGAACTCCAACTCTTTTTATCAATCTCCTCCAATTTCCCCCCACGCTCTTACACATGAAAATAAACATAGAATCTCCTATGGATGAGACTCACCTTCCCTCTTCCACCAAAATCATCTTAAATACTTCAATACCTCTTTTGAACTCACCTTCCCCTCTATAGAGTACCCAAAACTATCCCAAATTCCAAACACCCTTCACCACAAAAATCACCATAAACTATAACAACATTAACCCCTTCTAGAAATCTACCAAAATTCCACAAAACCACCACCAAGACCGGCAGCAGCCACTGGCAGTGGCGGCCAACCGCCGGCAGTGATAGTCAACCATTCTCACCATATTAACTTCAACCAAAATTAACAAGGCATATGCCAATCTCTTCCTCTCAACAAGCATAACAACAATCATAACTAGCAATAAAACTAGAAACCAAGGAGTTGGCCGGAAAATACCTCCAAAGTTCAAGAACACACTAGGTTCCGATTTGTACTATACTCCGAGTCGTTCTACCACTTTTGGATGGTTGAATGGCCAATCAAAGAGCCATAAAACCCCTCAAGAATCATTGGAATCGGTGGCCGGAAAAAGGGAGTACCGTCTAGGGCAAAACACGCGACACCAGTAGCGTCATCGCGTCTCAACGCCGACGATCTTGAGCCGATAACCACCCTAGGATGGACGAGCGGCGTCCCAGCTGTTGAAGAAGACCGGTGCGGCTAGGGGTGGGTTCGGTTTTATTCAGTTCGGTTTTCACCTAAAACCGGAAACCAAACCGAATAAAAAATTCGGTTTGGTTTGGCATTTTTTGAGACTTTAAACCGGAAACCAAACCAAACCGTGGTTCGGTTCGGTTTCGGTTTTTCTTCTTCTTTTTTAAAATAATTTTTCTTAAAATTTGTATGCTTTCAGCTTAGTAAAAAAATATCGTATTTTAGGTCTTTTTTTTTCTTCCATTACTTGTTTTTATAAGCACATATAATATATTAATAAAAATTTTGACAATGATTCTTCAACAAATCAACAATTTATAAACCAAATAGATACTTTGAAAGTTTAATACTCAATAATTTCGAAACTATTGGGAATTGACCACACTAGCACACCATGAAACCATAATTTTAAAACTTTTAAGTTCATCTTGAACAGAAAATATAGACTCCATAGTTTAAAGTCTATCTAAATAAATTCCGAATTTTAAAGTTTAAAAATCATAAATTTGAATAAAGAAGAGAAAAATAAATTAAATATTAGAATCTATAATCTAAACCTCGCAAGAATAAGATTTTCGATTTTAGAGGTAACGTACATATCACTCTCTATACTTCACATACATGACACCTAAAAAATTTCTATATGTACATAAAACGAAAATAAAAAGCAAAATATTAGAAAAGACAAACATATAATTATATAAAACATAAAACCTAAAATCATATTGTTCAAATCAAATATTTAATACGAAAAATAAAGACAAAAAACGACGTCGTTTTAGAGAGATTCGGTTTTTCGGTTCAGTTCGGTTTTTCATGGGCCAAAACCAAAAACCAAACCAAACTAATTTGGTTCGGTTCGATTTTTCTTAATTCGGTTTGGTTTTTTTCGGTTTGGTTTTTTCCGGTTTCGGTTTAATTTTCGTCTCGGTTTTTTTCTGTTTTCGGTTTCAAAATTCCACCCCTAGGTGCGGCGGCCAGGCGTGGTCGGACGGCGGCGATCCGTCAGAGAGAAGTCGGACGGGTCAGGCTCGGGGTCGGGCTCGGGGAAAGAGAAAATGAGGGGTGGGTTTGCTGTTTTGTTTCTCCTTCACCGAAAATATAAAGTTTCCCACTTAAAACACTAACCCAAATATGGAACTGATATTATTTTAGCTACCCTTCATTTATAAACTCCCATTCGGGTAACTAAAAACCTAAAAACTCAACTAAACCACCTCTAACCAAAAATAGCAACACAACTCCCAAATTGATTTTCCACCATTAAATAAGAAACCACAGCATAAAAAGTAATACTAAGTCCGGGATGTATCAATTCTCCCCTTCTTATAAAAATTTCGTCCTCGAAATTTCCATACCTATTAATAAAAGAGATGGGGATACTGTTGTCTCATCAGATCCTCAGGTTCCCAAGTAGCCTCCTCCACCTGATGACTTCTCCAAAGAACCTTAACAAGTCGAATCATCTTATTTCTTAGCACTTTCTGTTTTTGATCCAAGATCTGAACCGGTTCTTCTTCGTAGGTCAAATCTTTCTTTAAACTAATTGGTTGTTCTTGCAAGACATGAGAAAGATCAGCTACATACTTACGGAGCATAGACACATGGAAAACATCATGGATCCTAGATAACTCCGGGGATAACCTCAAACAATAAGCTACTGGGCCAACCCGCTCCGTCATTTCATAAGGACCGATGTACCTTGGACTAAGCTTCCCACGTTTCCCAAAATGAATCACACCTTTCCAAGGGGACAACTTCAGGAATACCCAATCACCAATATGAAATTCAAGGTCCCTTCTACGGTTATCTACATAACTTTTCTGCCTACTATGTGCTGCCTTAAGTCTGTCTCTGATTACCTTGACATTCTCATTGGTATGAAGAACAATTTCTGGTGCAGCAAATTCTCTTTCTCCCACTTCATTCCAGCATATGGGTGTACGACATTGTCTTCCATATAAGGCCTCAAATGGTGCCATACCTATACTAGAATGAAAACTGTTATTATAGGCAAACTCCATCAAAGCCAATTTCTTATCCCAACTTCCTCTAAATTGCATCACACAAGACCTCAGCATATCTTCCAAGGTCTGGATAGTTCTCTCGGATTGCCCATCGGTTTGTGGATGAAAAGTAGTGCTAAAACATAATCGAGTCCCCAAGGCCGCCTGTAACTCTTTCCAAAACTTTGACTCAAAACGGGGATCTCGATCCGATACTATAGATTCTGGCACTCTATGAAGTCTGACAATCTCATCTACGTACAATTCTGCCAATTTATCCAATTTATAGGTTTTCTTAACCGGAAGAAAGTGTGCCGATTTAGTAAGTCGATCCACGATCACCCAAATACCATCGTTACTATCTCGAGAACGAGGTAAGCCATAAACAAAATCCATAGTAATGTGATCCCATTTCCACACCGGAATCCCTAGTGGTTGTTGCAACCCTGCTGGTTTCTGTCTTTCAGCTTTCACCTGCTGACAAACCAAACATTTACTCACAAAGGCTGCAATCTCCCTCTTCATATTTGGCCACCAATAAAATTCCCTCAAAGTCCGATACATTTTTGTACCGCCAGGATGCATCGCATAAGGAGAATTATGAACTTCTTCCAAAATCTCTTGCTTAAGCACTTCATTCCTTTTTGGCACACAAAGCCAATGGAAAATCCCACTGTGGTGCCATCACGTGTTCTCTCTATCAAACGGATGATGGAAGGGTCTTGAAATTGTGCCTCTCGCACTCTGTCAATCAGAATTGGTCTCACATGAAAACTAGCAACCAAAGTACCAACTTTATCCACAGACAAATCCACTCTTGTAGCTCGTAGTTCATAAAGAAGAGGAAGTCGAACTGTCCTCAAATGGGATAAGCTACAAGTAGCCTTCCGACTAAGAGCATATGCCACTACATTCGCTCTTCCAGGGTGGTACTCAATAGTGCAATCATAGTCTTTAATCAACTCCATCCACCTCTTCTGCCTCATATTCAACTCCTTTTGTGTAAAAATATATCGGAGACTTTCGTGATCTGTAAAGATCTGGCACTTAGCTCCATAAAGATAGTGTCTCCACAACTTCAATGCAAATACCACTACAGCAAGTTCTAGATCATGGGTTGGATAGTTCATCTCATGTGGCTTAAGTTGCCTAGAAGCATAAGCAATTACATTTTCATGCTGCATAAGCACACCACCCAAACCTACCCTTGATGCATCACAATACAACACATACTCTCCACTGTCATCAGGTAGAGCCAAAATAGGAGCACTAGTTAACCGATTCTTGAGTTCTTGAAAACTCTGCTCACATTTCTCAGACCACTCAAACTTAACTCCCTTCCCCGTCAATCTTGTAAGTGGAGCGGCTATCTTAGAGAAATCTTGTACAAAACGACGATAATATCCTGCTAGACCCAAGAAGCTACGAATCTCCGTTACACTATTAGGTTTACTCCAATTAGTCACCGCTTCCACTTTTTGAGGATCCACACTCACACCCTCAGCTGAAATAACGTGGCCCAAAAATCCAACACTATCAAGCCAAAACTCACATTTACTAAACTTAGCATATAGATCCGCACACCTCAGGGTCTGAAGCACTAGGCTCAAATGTTTAGAGTGTAACTTCTCACTCTTTGAATAGACCAAAATATCATCAATGAACACAATTACAAAACGGTCTAGATATGGGCGAAACACCCTATTCATTAAATCCATGAAAGCAGCGGGTGCATTTGTCATTTGTCAACCCAAACGGCATCACCACAAATTCATAGTGACCATAGCGTGACCGAAAGGCAGTCTTAGCTATGTCAGAATCTCTAATTCGCAATTGGTGATACCCAGACCTCAAGTCAATCTTATAAAAGACTTTAGAACCCTTCAACTGATCAAATAAATCATCAATGCAGGGTAAAGGATACTTATTTTTCACAGTAACTTGATTCAACTTCCTATAATCAATGCACAATCTCATACTGCCATCCTTCTTCCTTACAAACAATACTGGGGCACCCCAAGGAGACATACTAGGCCTTATGAAACCCTTTTCTACTAACTCCTGCAATTGAACCTTCAACTCCCTTAACTCCGCCTGGGCCATCCTATAAGGTGCCTGAGAGATAGGGGTTGTACCAGGGAGTAATTCAATAGTAAATTCTATCTCCCTCTCAGGAGGTAAACCAGGTAACTCCTCAGAAAAAACATCAGGAAACTCCTTGACTACGGGAATATCTTCAACCTTAAGAACCCCCATACTAGTATCCACAACATGAGCCAAATATGCTTGACAACCCCTACTCAGCAATTTACTTGCTGTAATTAACGAAATCAAGCAAGATGGCAAAACATTTCGCTCTCCACAAAACAAAATCTCCGGCTTCCCTGGACTTCGGAACACTACAGTTTTCTGAAAACAATCAACTAAAGCCTGATGTGCCTCTAAGAAATCCATCCCCAGAATTACATCAAAATCAACCATCTCTAACAGAATTAAATTTGCCTCCAAGCTATACCCCTCAACCAGAACTTCACAAGACCTAAATACCCATCCAATTCTAAACACATCACCCGAAGGCAAAGACACATACCATTCCCCCGGGAGAGGAGATGAGGGTACATTAGCATAAAGTGTGAATCTACTAGACATAAAAGAATGGGTAGCTCCCGGATCAGTCAAAGTAAATGCAGGTTGACCAAAGATAAACAACGTACCAATGATAACCTCGGGCGAGGTACGACCCTCTTGAAATGTCATGGCATGAACTCTAGCCTGCGTGGTAGGACGTCCTCTCTAACCCCTACCCTACTGGGGACCACCTCTAACTGCTAAACTAGCACGAGAGCCACTGCTAGAAGCGCCAATTGAAGTCTGACCTGCAACCTAATGAAATGTAGGCGCAACTCCCCGAGTCAAACGGGGACAATCTCTCTTAAAGTGATCTGGCTGGCCACACTCGAAGCACCCAACTGGCTGATACTGTCCAGACTGGCCTAACTGACTACCGTGGGCTCCACTACTACCACTCATACCACCCCTAAACTGACTAAAGGGGCGTCTGCCTGCAAATCCCCCAGCAAATCTACGGCTACCCCTGAGCCTAGGTCGGGCTGAATGACCAGAACTGCTACTACATCCACTACCCACAAAAGATCCGGAACCGGATGTAGATGCCGCTCTCTTTGACGGCCCCTGACTAGGGCCACCAAAGTCTCAGGGTCGGCTACCAATTTGTGATGTTTCAATATCCAAGGCTGCCCCAACTGCATCACTAAATCTCGGATACAACACCGCTTGCAACTTTTCCTGATACTCACCCCCAAGTCCCCGAACAAACCTGTATATCTTATCCTGCTCATCGCATACCAAGTCAGGTACATGATGAGCTCTAGCAAGGAAATGCTGCTCAAACTCCAAAACTGACATATCTCCCTTCTGCAAATTCATAAACTGATCCTGCATCCTATGGAGATGAGCTCGACTACAATAACGATCATTAAAATGGGCCTTGAACTCATCCCAAGCCATAAGAGAAGCATCCTCATAATCTCTAGTAATACCAACCCACCAATGCCATGCAGGACCGTGCAACCATTGCACTGCCACAAATACCTTACGATCATCAAGAACATTCAACCTAGTAAACACTCTCTCCATAGTCTCAATCCATTCCTGAGCCTCTAGGATCCTTGGCTGTAGAAAATTTCTCAGCACCATTTTCCTTGGTCCTCTTAATGCTGAAATCAGGCGGGGACTGAGGGTTCATGGCTGCAGCAAACTGATTAACGATCTGCTCAAACGCCCCCAGCATTTGTGCATTAAAGTCATCCTCCATAGGAGGAGCTCTCTGTGTTCGGCGTCTAGGAGGCATAGTACCTGAGATAGGTGTAGATTAGTAAAACACACACGGGCAATCTAGTATTAAACTAGACGCCATTAACCCAACAGGAAGAGGAACCTAATGCTCTGATACCAACTGACAAGACCCGCCCCAAAACACACAGGAAAAACAGGCAAGTCTTGCGGAGTCCACTCCCAAAATGGGTTATACCGAAATTTCGACATAACCTCCTCTAAATATGGACAACCCAACCTGAAATAAAATTTAAAATACACTTCAACTATAACCCAAGTCATAACAACATAAGAACAATTCAGATCAATGTTCAACTACATTACATAACCAGGAAAAAGAACATCCCGAGTTAAAAACCCTATTTGGGTCATAATCCTAAAAATATCCACTTCAACTTAATTTACATAATCACATGGTCCTCAGAGCACTAAAGAAGGAAAATAAAATAGTTACACATAGGTTAACAGGTAACCTACGATCAACAAGGTGTTGCGGAAGATACTATGCCTCAACTCCTAGTGAAGCCGAACAGGAACTCTGTAATTTGGGCATTTGAAAACAAAAGGGCCCAGGGAAAAGCATTTGAAACGTTAGCGTGAGTAGACGAAAAATAAACTAATTAACAAGTATCCAAGAACAAACTAGTACGAAATCTAAGGTGATATGCTTTTCCTTTTATACGGAATTTAAAAAAAAAAATTCATGCATGCAAATGTTGTAAGCTCATCACAAATTCACACTAGCCCCGCTAGCCATAAAACAACAAGAAAAAGAAATATGCAGCTCTCATATAGGAAGCTCCCAAAACAAATGGACTAGCCACACTAGTCAAATTACAACTCAAACAAAATAACCTATATGGCCATATAAGTGAGTCTCCCAGACTCGGTTGCCTCCCAGGCATAGTACTCCCATACTCCTTGTACCTTCACGTCAAGTTGACGGATAGGGCACAGGGCTAGCGTGACGCCGCCGGCTACATCACATCACCACTAGGGTGGAAAGGGGTTGCGTGACTCCACTTGACACGTGGAAGTCACATCACCTTGAAAGGTGGAACGACATGCTAGCATTGACATCATATAATCCAACAAATATGGCGTAAGAAAGGGAAAATATAAATTCATGTGAGTTTCCCCGAAACTCATATTAAAAGCTTAAGTACGATTCTCAACCGTACTCGGAAAATTCCAAGAGAAAATAAATAAATTAAATTTAATAACGTGTCCCACACGTTATAATGCTTAAGAGAATGAACAACGCCAAAAATTAACATATTTCAAAGAAATCTAAAGGAATCTCAAATTCTTGAATCATTAGGATTGATATAGCTTACATACCATAACTTTTACCCAAGCTCAAATCCATAAGTTCAATAATGAAATTATGACCAATATGTCAATCTCCAACAAATTCATAACCAAATCCAAAAGCTGAAAATATAACTAGAGCTTGGAAAAAAAAAATATATATATATATATATATATATATATATATATATATATATATAATGAACCACTTATAAAATCATGCATGCATTTTAATAAAAACCGAAATGTCCACTCACAATATAGGCGGTTAAGCCTGACGTCGGTTAGAGCCCTCCTCACGTGGTGTCTCCACTCGTCCTGAACAAAACGACATTTAAGTTCCGAGACAAAAATGCAAGAATATCAAATTTAACAAAGTCAAGCGACGCCATCCACACTCATCCTATTCTTTAAAGACTAAGGAGAACTCCAACTCTTTTTATCAATCTCCTCCAATTTTCCCCCACGCTCTTACACATGAAAATAAACATAGAATCTCCTATAGATGAGACTCACCTTCCCTCTTCCACCAAAATCATCTTAAATACTTCATTACCTCTTTTGAACTCACTTCCCCTCTATAGAGTACCCAAAACTATGCCAAATTCCAAACACCCTTCACCACAAAAATCACCATGCACTATAACAACATTAACCCCTTCTAGAAATCTACCAAAATTCCTCAAAACCACCACTAAGACCGGCAGCAGCCACTGGTAGTGGCGGCCAACCGCCGGCAGTGACAGTCAATCATCCTCACCATATTAACTTCAACCAAAATTAACAAGGCATATAACAATCTCTTCTTCTCAACAAGCATAACAACAATCATAACTAGCAATAAACCTAGAAACCAAGGAGTTGGCCGGAAAATACCTCCAAAGTTCAAGAAAACACTAGGTTCCGATTTGTACTATACTCCGAGTCGTTCTACCACTTTTGGATGGTTGAATGGCCAATCAAAGAGCTACAAAACCCCTCAAGAATCACTGGAATCAGTGGCCGGAAAAAGGGAGTTCCGGCTAGGGCAAAACACGCGACAGCAGTGGCGTCACCGCACCTCAATGCCGGCGATCTTGAGCCGATAACCACCCTAGGCTGGACGAGCGGCGTCCCAGCTGTCGAACAAGACCGGTGCGGCGGCCAGGCGTGGTCGGAGGACGGCGATCCATCGGAGAGAAGTCGGACGGGTCAGGCTCGGGGTCGGGGTCGGGCTCTAGGAGAGAGAAAATGAGGGGTGGGTTTGTTGTTTTGTTTCTCCTTCACCGAAAATATAAAGTTTCCTACTTAAAACACTAGCCTAAATATGGAACTGATATTATTTTAGCTACCTTTCATTTATAAACTCCCATTCGGGTAACTAAAAACCTAAAAACTCAACTAAACCACCTCTAACCAAAAATAGCAACACAACTCCCAAATTGATTTTCCACCATTAAATAAGAAACCACAGCATAAAAAGTGTCACGCCCTGACTCTTAAATTTTACCTTAATTACTAGCATTGTGGTAATAAGAGTTTTACCGTCTTCGTCATTAAGTGGATAATTTAATTGGTCCCCAGAGAGGTTGTGGGGTACAATTATTTTGTAGGATTTATTCGAATGAAGAAATTGTGACGACGGTAAAAAGTAGTAATTTTTGCTAGTAAAATGTAATTTTTATTGGGGTATTATTTTGGGGTGTTAATTTTGGAGTGGGTTTTTAATGGTGGGTTGGAACCGGTTTGGGCCAAGCCCGTTTTTCTTTCCTCTCTCCTTTCTCTCTCTTCCTCCCATGCTCCTCTCTCTCTCACCGAGCCTTCACTGCCGGACTTTCCGTCGCCAGTCCGCCGCCGTCCGGCCGCCCCAGACCGCCGCGCCGGTCCCAATCGATCGGTCTCCAACGCAGCTTCCATTCTAGACCGGTGGGAGCCGCCCTAGTGCCGCCGTGTGAGAGAGAAGCCGCCCAAAAGCCCCGACTGCCAGAAGTGTTTTCTCGCCGGAACTCCCTCCTCCGGCCGCCATAGCCGGAGCCCTTTGGCTCAAAAGGAAGGCCTCCTCCCGTGCTCCAACCCCTCCAAATGATTTGCTCCCTCTTGAGCTAGGTAAGGAGAAATCGGTAAAGGAAATTCTAGGGCTTTTATTGTTGTTTTCGTTCGATTGACATTGTTAGGCTTAGAATTGGAGTTTGTGCTAGTTAGGAATGTTATAAAGGAGGTTGAGAGGAAGGTGCTGTCAAATTTCGGTGAGCATTGGATGTTGCCGGAGCTGGCCGCCGCCGGCGCCGCCGCTGAAAAATTGTTTTTAGTGGGGAATTTTATGAGAAGTTTAATGGAATGAGTTTTAGAATTTTTGGAGGAGTTTTGGATAGGTTTGAAAATTGTTAAAGTTTGGTATTTTTGGCGGATTAATAAGTTAAAAATCCGGCTATTGGATTATTTATGGTTAGGAAGGTGGAAGGTGATTTTTGAGGATGTCGGAAAAATTGTGGAGCTTTATGGTTGACAATGAAGTTAAGATTTAGGGCGATAGGCATGGTTGAGCGCGAGAAACTCATATTTAATTATGCCTATTTTCTTTAAGCGTCGGTGTTTTATTTAAGGATTTATTTATGTTTTGGAACAGGATGCGAGGAGGCTCGAGCAGAGGAGACCTCCGACCGATATCAGGCTTAGGCCAAAGTTGTGAGTGGACCTTTGTTTTTAAATAATGTTTTATTGTTGAATAATTTCTTTTGTTAGAATTTAACCGGAAATTGAGAATTTCGGTGTTTATACTCATTTATTGACGTTTATGAGAATAGTATGTATATAAGTAAATGCTAGCTAGCTATACGTGATTTCCCCCCATAACGAGGAAAAATGTCATTATGGGGTGACGTGAGCGTTAGACGCCAGCGTCGTAGCCTTGTACGACTTTCTATTTTTTTTTCGTATTCATTCCTAGAATTCGTACAAGGAGTCAGCACGTGTGTGTATATATATATATATATATATATATATATATATATATATATATATCCACTCGTGCGGTTCTCCCATAATGAGGAAAAATGTCATTATGGGGTGACGTGAGCGTTAGACGCGAGCGTAGTAGCCTTGTATGAATTTCTATTTTTCTTATATCTCTTCAAAGAAATCATACAAGGAGTATGACGAGTGTATATACATACTGATATATTTATAATTCTAGCCTGAGAGGCCATTTTCTGAAGTTTGGGAGTCTAACGAGGCTAGACACCAGTTAAGAATTTTTGAGTTAAGCTTTTAAGCTGTCGCTTGCATAGCGCTTTCCTTTAAATTTTTCTTGGGGAAATATTATTGTTTGTCGAAATTACTTTTGTCCACTCACTCTGACGTAATTAAATATTTTCCCCTGGGTCTTTCCTTCGTTTTTAAATACCAAGTCTGCAGAGTTCGGGTGGGGTCTAGAAGGAGGCGACGAGGCATAGTCACCCATCTTTTCGCTACTGTTCGCCAGTAGGTTATCTGTTTATCCCACTAGGATTTTTATCAGCTTCCGTTGTCTTTCTTGTAGTAGCTCTGAATACTTTCGGAAAAATAATTGTGTATTATTTTATTCGGTTATTTGGATTGAGTTGAAGATTGATATTTTAGTTAAGAGGGTGTTCTATATTTTTTCGGGTTAGGGTTGGCCATTTTCAAGGGAGGTTTGCCGAGTTCGTCGGTAAATTTTCCTTAGAGGTGGTCCCCGCAGGACTTACCTCGGGTTTCAGGGTGAAATTCGGGGTGGGTCCTGACAAAAAGTAATACTAAGTTCGGGGTGTATCAGTAAAAACTTCATGCCACCTTGTGCAACCCGGTCTAATGTTTCTCCAACGAGCTTCACACCCTCATCCTGATCTAATAATGGAACCAGGTGGCTTGCAAGCTTCATACACTTCCCATATACGATCCCATACTTTTTTCTTCTCTTCACCGGTAGCTTTGTCACCGTCTTCACCAACCGCAACCACCGCCATGCACAACGACATATCTTCGGGGTTTTTCCAAGCTTCTCCTCTAGGTTTGGGGTTGGACATCTTTGAAAAGAAAAAAAAAAGTTTGAAAACTAGCTAGATGAAGAACAATTATGAAAATTAAAGAGTAGAAGGAGGAGAGAAGTTTTGGAGTGAAAAATTATGAAGAAGATAGATGGTATTTATAGAAATTGGTAAAAATTACTGTTCCAACGGGCAAAATAATTTTCTATATTTTCCAATTGTTTTTCTTCTTATTTTTCAAGTTTTTTGTTCTTTTGAAAACAAATTTTTGGCCTAATTTTTTCTTTTTCCGGTGGCATTATCTGGACCTTTAATTTTGAATTGAATCAATTATGGGCCGCTTATTTTCTGACCGTTGGAGGACCACAGCCGAGCTCACGTGAGATCAGCCACACCAGTCCAGCTCCCTCAACGCGTGGTTAGCGCGTCGTCCGTCTCTCTCCCGTTTTTTTGTCCTTTTGCAAGCGTCTGCTGCCTCAGTCGTCCCTGGCGCGTCGCTCCTGCTTCAGCTGACTGCTCCACGTGCAGCTGCTGGCTCGTGGGTCCCGCGCATGTGGCAAATGGGTTTTCTCATTCACAGTCGACCCATTTTGGGTCGTGGGTCTGGTAGGAACCCATTTATGGGTATAGGTTTTGATTGTTGGAGATGGGTTTTTATGGGTTTTGAGTATAGGTATGAGTATGACAACACTTGTTGGAGATGCCTTAAGCGTACTAGTTTTCTAGTAGTTTTATGAGGTTTCGAAATCCGATTTCTTTGTAAGCAAGATAGAGTATAGCTATTTGGCTATTGATCTAATGATATAAACTTTTTTCTTTTTTTTTTTTTAAAAAAAGGAAGATTATCTTCCGTCCTAATTTTTGGGATTTTTTTCCCTACTAACAGAAAGAGAATCCAAAATTCTCACTAGCTTAAAGATTGTAACTGTGTGTTTCCGACCAACCAAACAATCTATTTCTTTCTTTTCAGTTTTTTTTAACCATTTCGTCCTCATCCCTTAAATAGAGAGAGAGAGAGAGAGAGAGAGAGAGGAAGAGATAGAAAATGGAATATACATGAACCAAAGGAGGCATTGTCGGATTCTTGTGATCATCGAGTTTGGTCACTATACATTAGGTGTGACTGAAGTAGGTTGGCCCCTGACTCTTTTGTAGTGACCTCATCAGTTTCGTTTGGTGGCGACAACTCCCATTCGGTAGAGCAGCTAAATCGTGGTTTCAAAGTCAACGTTGTGGGCTGGTGGCTTCATATCGGTGGCTCCCAGTCACTGGGTAAAAGCTAGATGGGCTGCATACGTTTGATCGAGACGCCGACAAAGGGTGATATATGAGATTTTGTGTGGCCCGGCAACTTTTAGGTAGCGGTTGCGGCTGAGCTCCGATTTAAGATAGTCTTTTTGTTCGTGATTTAGTTTGTGTTTATGGGGCTCTGGATCTCAAGTGGTGGATCTTGGGTTGAGGTTGTATGTGGCGGCCGGATTTCTGGGTTCTCTTGTGTTAGTACATCGTAGAACATCGATCGTACTCGCCTAAGAAGACACATATTGCCGTATAAAATAGGCTTGAGCCTTAACTAAGCCTAAGAAACCTACAATATCCCTTGAGGGCATAATGGTAATACACTCTCTAATAAGGGCAAAGTGGTATTTTTAGGGTGCATCCACCCTATCTCTATAAATACTCATCTCCACCCCTCATTTGGGGATACTCCATCTCCACCCTATTCACACCTTATTTCTACTCACATATGGCTAACTTAGGCATCGGAGGGTCGAAAGCTGGCCAACCCGGTCTTCTCTCTAACACCCTTTATTCATGATGGTGTTCCCGCATTCTGTGTGATTCATCCCCTCAGCAATCACACCGAAACAATTGGCGCTAGAAGGAAGGGACGAACCTCCGCATAGCTCACCATGAGCATAGTCCTCATTTGGCCGAAATTCCACTTTCTCTGGGAAAATTAGCTTTTCAAGCTTCGAGAGAGGAAGTAGATCTGGATTTCCTTTCTTCTCCATGGTTGGTTTCAGCCACCGGAAAGGTAGCTCACCTTCCCAGCCAACATACTCACCATCTTCCAATGAATCTGGTGCCCCCCCCCTCCCGACCTCCGGCCAAGGCCCACGCGCCGGTGAGCAGCACCCCCCCTAGAACTGATCTGGATACCCATACATGGACACCCAGAACTGCTCTAACCCATGAGCCCTCCCCGGCCACCCCCTCCACGGCCTCCCGAGCTCCCGGCGCCCCCCTCCCCGGGTCTCAATCGCATCCAGACTACACAGCTCTCCATCCTGACCTCCTCCCGGGACTCCTCTCTCCCGGCAGTAGGATACAAAAATGGACATCCATCCCAGTAACGAGACCAGCCACGCCAGTCACGGCGGCGACACAAAGTCCCGGCAGGGATATGCTCTCGGTCTCGCGACCCCAATCTCAACACCCTCCCCCCCGGCCCCTACCACCGGGACTTGCCTTCGCCTTTGGCACCCGCTTGACACCCCTCTCCCGGGGACGCCCGCCCATGTCTCGGTGTCTCTCTCCCGAGCTCCCCGCGGACTCCGCTGGTCTCCCCTGGACCCTAAACCCTAAACCCTAAACCCACGGACTCCCCTGGTCATGCCAGTTTCCCCGCGGACTCCGCTGGTCTCGCCAGAGTCCCCTCCTGGGTCTCAGTACCTCTCTTCCGTGGCCAAACTTCTCTTCCTCCCGGGACCAACCGTACAACCCCCACCCTTCCCTAGTTCCCGCCACAAAAAAAAAAAGATGGTCTCGGGACCCAGCAGCTTGCTCTTGGCACCCACCCTTTAATCCAGAAACAATTATTAACCCCTCAGAGCAACTAGTGTGCCCTCGCCAATTATCTCTGCTCTTCCAGAGTTCTTTACCAAATCTGCGGATGGATTCTGCATAATGAAATATATGGGAGCAATAATGCTTATACTAGCTCATAAGCACACCTCACACTGATACTTTCGTTCTGGCTCTGAAAGCTAATGGACAACCACATATCTTGTGGTACATGCAGCGGCACATATATGAAACATCTATAGCTACGGAGTTATGGGAACTATATCTATTACTTGGTTCATGTCAACCAAGTCTGTTCCGTAGCATGGGTTCTACACACCTAGTCGCACAACAAGATTGTTCAATTACTTCATAACGTCATAAGACCCCAATTGCCATGCCCCCTCAAATTAAGTTATACTCTTTTGTTTTTCTGCATTTTCTTTTTACTTTGTTATTTGTATTTTCCATTTGATTTTGAGACTTTAATTTGAGGACAAAAGGTGGAATTATGAAAATATAACCTCAAGCATTGTTTTCCATTGCTATCAATTGATCTGAGGAAGTTGAGGTTTGAGTCTGTTGTCCACAAGTGTACTTTTGACTTGTGTTGTTGGATAGCTGGTTTTGTTCAGTTCATTAATTTGGTTACTTTTACAATTAGGTATGATCAAGAAGCTACATATTTTGATGAAGGTGTGATTGCTAAGGGGATGAATTACACAGAATGCGGGAACGCCATCTTCAAGACCCATAAACCTGTCAATCATGAATAAAAGACATCAGAGGGAAGACCGGGTTTGCCGGCCTTCGACCCTCCGATGCCTAAATCAGCCATATGTGAGTAGAAATGAGGTGTGAATAGGGTGGAGATGGAGTATATATCCCCAAATGAGGGGTGAAGAGGGGTATTTATATAGATAGGGTGGATGCACCCTAAAAATACCATTTTTCCCTTATTAGAGAGTGTATTACCATTATGCCCTCAAGGGATAGTGTAGGTTTCTTGGGCTTAGTTAAGGCCCAAGCCCATTTTATGCCGCAATATATGTCTTCTTAGACTAGTACGATCGATGTTCTACGATGTACTAACAAATCCCCAAGTCCGCGGTCAAGAGACTGTCTTGGGTGGGGACTTTATCTAATAGGATATCGAGAGTACGAGTCTTACTAGTGGCGACATTACCAGTCCCCAGTCCCCCAAGTCCCTCTGCAAGGGAGGGGATGGACCGGCTCCCTCTAAGTGGGGTATGTCGTGCGTTGCTATATATGATTGAGACACTGGAGTCGTTGCTCCCGTGTAGTGTCTGGAGATTGCAGGGCGATCGGGGGTCGAAGTTGAGGTACCGCTGGCGAGCATCTCGCGTGGGTAACGGGTACCGGCATGTTTGTATGCCTTGGGCGTTTAGTAGCCTTTGATTTGTACCAACTATATGCTCTAGCTAGCTGAGCTATTCCAGCATGCATTCCAATGGGAGATTGTGGTGACATAATTTCTGGTTGCCTCTAGGTGAGTGCTAGAGTGCCTACGTACCCGTTTATGGGATCAAACCAAACGTAGTTCACCATTTCGCCATCGAGGCAAGGTGGCGGGGCGTGACGGTTCGCGCTAGTGGCGTAACGGTCCGCACCGGTGTCGTGACGGTTCGCGCTAGTGGGCGGAATGGCTCGCGCTGGTGCCGCGCTAGAGGCGTAACAGTTCGCGCTAGCATGCGGAATGGTTCGCGCTGGTGTCGTACACTCGTGGTGTATGTAGTCTGAGATTGCACCTTTGGGTGTTGGCTGTTTACACATGTTGTGTGTGTAGCCTGAGATTGCACCTTTGGGTGCTGGCTGTTTACACATGTTGTGTGTGTAGCTGTCTATGACGTAGTCAAGAGGCCGACATGACTGTGTGCCATGTGAAATGAAGTGTCGATGATGTTTCACTTATGTTTTGTTGGAGTAAGTTGCATGGCTCCTGGCTGGTGGGATGCCGTGCCATGATCACGGCTCTTGTTTGAGAGAATAAAATCATAGATATATAGCATGTATGACTTGTAATTGTGTGTAGCAAATGTCATGTGCATGAGTGC
Organism: Fragaria iinumae; assembly: GCA_009720345.1. NCBI lineage: Eukaryota > Viridiplantae > Streptophyta > Magnoliopsida > Rosales > Rosaceae > Fragaria > Fragaria iinumae. The sequence goes on along the minus strand of CM019118.1, from coordinate 11,929,218 downwards.
GCGCATCAATGTGCGCGGAGTTGGTTTGCAATGAAATTGTAATTGTAAGCATGCCTAATAGTCATAGATTCATTTGAAGCATGAAAATACATGTAGCATGTATAAAAAAATAAAAAAAAATGTTTTGGGTAACTCTCTATGTCATGTAATAAACATGCTCAAGAATATTATGATGTATGAGGCATGTTATTTGTATGATAATAACTCAATTATATAGTGTGAAGTAAGACTTATCTGGAGCCGTGTAGAGCCATTATAAGCATTGTAGAAAAAGTTTTCTATAAACTCCATGTCGGCAGTGCAAGAATGCCGATAAGGTTCCTTGTCGGCCGACGTGTCTCGGCAAAGCCTCGACTTTTGCTCAAGTGGGATAGGCTCCCCTTGCAAAGTTGTAGTACCTCATCAAAAATAAATAAGTGATTAGCCACTTATTCGTGATGGAGATTTTAAAATAAATGCATTGAAACACAACAAGGTTCGCTTCATGACATAAATTGACAACAAGGCGCTTGTACGCTTGAATTACAAGCTTGATCAAGTGCAAAATTAAGCGAATAGTGACAAAGATACATGCATGTGTAATGTGTATTTGTCATGTATTTCTCAGTGATTGTTGCGCCAACACAAATAGAGTCAGATTGATGTGTCAAAATAACATTAGTTGCATGCTTCTCAAGATATATGTGGCCATTATTCAACTTTGCTATGAAGTAGTCGATTTAATTGTGTGAGGTGTCCACTCGAGGGCTCAGGTGATGTTACACATATTCAACTATGTGTAATTCAATTGTGAATAGAAGGAGCATATATGCATGGCTTGCATGTGTGTAAGTAGAGGTCTAAGTAAGTTGGTTGAACTAATTTGATAGAGAGCCCACAAATGTATATAACATGCGCATGCATGCAGTGAGGTATTCAAGAGGAGCGTGTATATGAGTAGTTAAGGACTTAGCTCTAAAGTGCCGAAGAATCATAAATATTCAAGTGTCTATAACAGCTACTTGGGTGCTGAGAATACTCTTCTCTTTCCTTTCTTTCTTGGTTGTCAGTGGGAGCTACTGTGCCCGAGAGAGAGGTCACGGGAAGAGAAACGCCGGGACAGAGAGATGCCGGGAGTAATGAAACTGACAAGGAGGTGCCGGTGCCGGTGCCGGGAAAAGACAAGTGTTCCCGGGAGAGGCTGCGGAGATGGTATTTCGGGTGCCGAAATCGGGTTCCGAGTGGATGCCGGGGTTTGTTGAGAAATGGCTAGTCCAAGGAGGTGACGCCTGGAGAATTGGTTCCAAGAGGGAATTGGCCAATTGGGAAGTCTACCTTCGTTCAAATAGTTATAGGAATTGTGACGACAGTACCAAGAGCATGTGTCGAGCTCAGTGTCGGGAGGTGAGTGTTGATTGTTGTGTTGTTGAGACCAAAGAATGATGGTCATGGTCACCGACAAGGGTTGGTGCCGGGTTGATGTACTGGGTATCGGGAAGGAGGCTGCCGGGAGAGAGACACCAAGACCCGGGAGGGAGTCCCCGAGAGAGGGGTGACAAGCGGGTGTTGAATGCGAGGGCAAGTCCCGAGAGGGAGGTGTCGGGTACCCGTGGCGGGGACCCGAGGAGGAGGGTGCGGGGTGTAGGTTCCGGGATCTCGGGAGAGAGGTGCCGGGAGCCGGCATCGGGATGGGTGACTTCTTTTTTTTTTTTTTTTTTTAACCCACTACCGGGAGAGAGAAGTCCCGGGAGGCCGGGAGGGAAAGCTGTTTAGTTTGTCTCAAGATGCCGGTTCCGCGTACCGAGAGAGAGAGAGAGAGAGAGAGAGAGAAGGGAGCCGTTGCTGGGATGTGTTGACGAGAGGTGTGACTATTTTGGCAAAGAGCTCAGCTTCCCATTCCTTTGTCTTCTTCGAATCGAACAGGAGATGGACTCGTGGCAGCAAGAAGAGATAAGCTACTGGTTTGATGCCAGGTTGCGGCAAAGTAGCCTCGCGAAGAGAGAGAAAAGCTCTGGGTGCCCAGAGTAATTCTGGGTTTGGCCATGTCGAGGTAACTAAAGGGATTGCCAGGAAGCCACTGCTGCGACCTGGTATCGCTGCTGTAATTGACTGATGGTGTCGCAACCAAGGTGTCGCTGGGAAACGGGAACCCGGGAAAGTTGTGTTGCTGCCAAAATGGGATCTTAAGAGGATGGTGAGAAATTGTTGGGTGTCAAGGACTGGGCCTTGTGCTGTCGCGACCAGGAGGTTGGGTACTAACCTCAAAGAGTAGTTGTTCTAGCAGTACCGACCCCAAGAGTGAGCTAGCTGTTGGGGAGGCGCTGAAGCAAATGAGTCTTGACAAATTGAGCTCAACCCTAGGTGTTTCGGTGAAGGAGGTGAGAATGATTATCTAGACTTAGCTCTCTCACTATGCAATTGGAATCGAGGTGTTTTGAGGCATGATTCACTAGAGCGGAGAATAAGTGTAAGCGCTAGTCTGGGTTGAGAGAGGAAGGAGTTGTCGCTCGTGTTTTGGAGCCACTGCTGAAGAAAGAAGCAATTGGGTGTCCATAGCAAATTTCTGGGTGTTCACAACGGTGGCGCGTGAACTGGTTTTCCGGCGTCTTCGAGCAACGGGGATGTTAGGTTTTGCTCATCGGAGGACAACGAGTCTTATGGTGATGGAGGTGAAGCACAGTGGAGCTCGTAGATCAATGGTGGAGGAGAGAGAGGAAATTCAGATCTACTTTCTCTCTCCTCCAAACTCATTGTGTTCGAAACCCAAAAGATTGAAAAGCTTGATTTTCATGTAATTGTCAAGACCCACCCCGAATTTCACCCCGAAACCCGAGGTAAGTCCTGCGGGGACCACCTCCAAGGAAAATTTACTAAAAAGCAAACCTCCCTTGAAAATGGACAACCCTAACCTAGAAAACTAAAGTGTTACTTTCTTAAATAAATTTCAGCATCCTCCAAATCAACCCACAATTATACGAAAGTGAGTAAATAATTACAAACTTCGTATATTCAAAAATACAATAAAAGTCTAAGCACACCACCAGAAACATTACAATAAATCCCAAAGAGTATTCAGAGCTACTATACACTGGAGGAGTAGGAAAAATACTCTAGTAGGTTAAACAGGTAACCTACTGGTGAATGGTGGCTGAGAAATGGGTAACTATGCCTCGTCGTCTCCTACTCGTTCTAACTCGAACTCTGCAGACTGGGCATTTTAAAAACGAAGAGCCCAGGGGAAAAACATTCGCAATAATTAGAGTGAGTGGACAAAAATAAATAAAAAGAATATTTATGTTTTCCCAATTTAATTTCTAAGGAAACGAATGCATGTCTTAAACGATAATTCTCTTATCGTTATAAATATCGAGCCTCTACTGCTCAAAACTATATATATATCCAAATACAGCCTCTCAGGCTAAAATATATATATATATATATATATATATATATATATATATCAAAATACAGCCTCTCAGGCTAAAATATATACATGTATATATTTACACTCGCCCATACTCCCTATATAAATTAATAATAATCTATATAGGGCTACTACGCTCGCGTCCAACGCTCACGTCACGCCTTAATGCGGTGATACACTATGTCATTAAGGTGGACAGACGGGTGTATAAATATGTGCCCATACCCCTTATATGAATTAAACACTCATATAAGGCTACTACGCTTGCGTCCAACGCTCACGTCACACCATAATGCAGTTATATACTATGTCATTAAGGTGGACAGACACATATCGCTAGCTAGCATTTATATACATACTCTCCTTAAAAATATATTATAATTTACCGAAAATCTCATTTTCGGTAACTCATCACAATGAGTAAAATCGTCAAATAAAAATGACGTCAAATGGTCCAACCAAATAAACAACTGCATGCACATTATTTAAAACAAAAGTCCACTCACAAGTTAGGCCTAAGCCTGAAGTCAGTCGGAGGTCTCCTCTGCTCGAGCCTCCTCGCGTCCTGTTCCAAAACATAAATAATTCCTTAAATAAAATCCCAACGTTTAAAGAAAATAGGCATAATTAAATATGAGTTTCTCGTGCTCAACCATGCCTATCGTCCTAAATCTTAACTTCACTGCCAACCAAAAATCTCCATAAATACCGACATCCTCAAAAATCACCTTCCAACGTCCTAATCATAAAAATAATCCAATGGCCGGATTTTAACTTATTAATCCGCCAAAAATACAAATCCCAAAACCTAACCAAAAATCCTCCAAAAATTTCTAAATTCACATCAATAATATCCCCTTAATAATCTACATCAAAAACCACAAAATTTCCCAAAACAGCGGCTCCGCCGGCAGCGGCGGCCGGCGACCAAGTCCGGCAACCTGCAAATGCTACCAAATTTTAACAGAATCTTCCTCTCAATCTCCTCTACAACTTTCCTAACTAGCACAAATACCAATTCCAAGCCTAACTATGGTAATCGAATCAAAACATCCATAAATCCCTAAAACTTTCAATTATACAAACCACCCTAACGAAATCGAATTTAGCCGAATCATTTTGAGGGATTACTCACCTAGATGAGGGCTACAAGTTGAGCCAAAAATCACGACCTATGGTGGCCGGAGGACGGAGCTCTGGCGAAAAACCCTTTCCGGCAGACGAACCTTTCGGGGTTGACCGCTCCTTCACGGCGGCGTTCCGCGCGCGTGCACCGGTCCAGGATGAGAGAGGAAGAGGCAAGGGTCCGAACGGGACCAGTCTGGCGGTCGGTGGAGGCCGGACGGCGGCGGACGGCGGTGGTGAAATTTCCGGGCGGAGGGAGGAGAAAATCGGGTGGGAGGAGAAAATCGGGTGGAAGAGAGAAATATTTTTGGGGCTTTGACCAAAAAATAGCCCGGTCCAACTTAATAAACAAAACCCAACTCCAAAATTTAACACCCCAAAATAATACCCCAATAAAACTTACATTTTTAATGATAACTTTTACATGCTAACTCCGTTTTTAACGCGTAGCATGTCTACGAACTCGTAATAACATACTCTACGACTTTCATGAAAAAAGTTTTCCCAAATTCCATGCGGGAGAAAAAGTCAACTTTGGAGTCTTAAATAGTAAACGGTTACTTAAAACGGTAAAAGACCAAAATATTACCAAAGTAAATAACCGTAAAATAACTTAAGAACCGGGGCGTGACAGTAATTGAGATGTAATATTGAGAGGATTTGCAAAGTAGACGAGCTCCTTGTGTTTGTGGAGAGAGGGAGCTGAGAGGGGAGAGAGAAACAGTGTCGCTGATGAATTCCGGCCAGCTGATGAATATGCTCATGATGAGCTATGTGAGGGTTTGGGATTGAGGACCCTCCTTCTAGCGCCAATTGTTTTGGTGTGATTGCTGAGGGGATGAATCACACAGAATGAGAGAACGCCATCTTCAAGACCCATAAACCTGTCAATCATGAATAAAGGGCGTTAGAGGGAAGACCGAGTTTGCCGGCCTTCGACCCTCCGATGCCGAAATCAGCCATATGTGAGTAGAAATGAGGTGTGAATAGGGTGGAGATGGAGTATTCCCAAATGAGGGGTGAATAGGGGTATTTATAGAGATAGGGTGGATGCACCCTAAAAATACCACTTTGCCCTTATTAGAGAGTGTATTACCATTATGCCCTCAAGGGAAAGTGTAGGTTTCTTGGGCTTAGTTAAGGCCCAAGCCCATTTTATGCGGCAATATGTGTCTTCTTAGGCGAGTACGATCGATGTTCTACGATGTACTAACAACACTCCACCTACAATGCTACATACTTCTCCATGATTTATCAGTGGGCAACATGACAATAAACTCTCATGAGTCATGCCCCTATCAATGACCATGCCTCGTCTACCTATCTACTTGTCAAATATGACAGGCACATGCTACATACTATCATACTTGGGCCATCATGGCTTCTTTTCCCTACGTCAGTACACATACATTACTTCTTGGTCAAAGCAATATTATCTTCAATGATGCACTCCAATATTATCTTCTTGGCCATCATGACTACTCCATTGGGATTCTTATACCAAGCTTTTTTGTCGACATCGAGACTTATATCGACAACTCCAATTTTTCTACAATATCTATAGCGGCTCTACACGGCTCCAGATAAGTCATACTTTACACTATTTAATTGAGTTATTATCATACAAATAACATGCCTCATACATCATCATATACTTGAGCATGCTTATTACATGACATAGATAGTTACCTAAAACACTCTTTTTTATACGCGCTACATGCTCCAATTTCAGGCTACACACACAACATGTGTAAACAGCCAGCACCCAAAAGTGCAATCTCAGGCTACACACACAACATGTGTAAATAGCCAGCACCCAAAGGTGCAATCTCAGGCTACACACACAACATGTGTAAACAGCCAGCACCCAAAGGTGCAATCTCAGGCTACACACACAACATGTGTAAACAGCCAGCACTCAAAGGTGCAATCTCAGGCTACACACACAACATGTGTAAACAGCCAGCACCCAAAGGTGAGATACACACCACGAGTGTACGCCACCAGCGCAAACCATTCTGCCTGCTGGCGTGAACGGTTACGCCATTAGCGCGAACCGTCACGCCACCGGCGCGGACCGTTACGCCACTAGCGCGAACCGTCACGCCCCAACACCATGTTCTCTCCCGGCACTGGGGGACTTGGGCAATAGTCTTATATGCCGGCATTTACCACACCTCATGACGTGCTCTAGGTACACTTTGGCACCACCTGCCTTGCCCCATCGGCATCTTGGCTACGCTCCCTAGCGTGCTCTCGATATCCTTGCCACGCTTGTTAGCGTGCTCTCGCTACGACACATCGATAGTCACCTTTTGACAGCTCTACACATGCCCTATTGGCAACATCATTATGCCCTAGCGGCACTCCTCGCCACACCTTGATGGCACACTTGCCTCGATGGCGAAATGGTGAACTACGTTTGGTTTGATCCTATAAACGGGTACGTAAGAACTCTAGCACTCACCTAGAGGCAACCACAAAATATGTCACCACAATCTCCCCTTGGAACGCATGCTGGAATAGCTCAGCTAGCTAGAGCATATACTGCCGCATAGAACATCGATCGTACTCGCCTAAGAAGACACATACTGCCGCATAAAATGGGCTTGGGCCTTAACTAAGCCCAAGAAACCTACACTATCCCTTGAGGGCATAATGGTAATACACTCTCTAATAAGGGCAAAGTGGTATTTTTAGGGTGCATCCACCCTATCTCTATAAATACCCCTCTCCACCCCTCATTTGAGGATACTCCATCTCCACCCTATTCACACCTTATTTCTACTCACATATGGCTGACTTAGGCATCGGAGGGTCGAAGGCCGGCCAACCCGGTCTTCCCTCTGATGCCCTTTATTCATGATTGACAGATTATGGGTCTTGAAGATGGCGTTTCCGCATTCTGTGTGATTCATCCTCTCAGCAATCACACCGAAACATCTTGCTAGGGGTATGTGGCTTCGTGGTGGTGGTGGGTATTTGTAGGGGCCACGGTGGGTTCTTAACAGCCACTTGGATGAGGGGTTAGAAAGGTTGACCACTAGAAATCTTGGCGTCAATGGTAGAGATTAAATGGCTAGAGCTTAGGGTTTCCAATTTGCTAGGTTTTTGGTTTAGGTTCTTTAGGGCGGGGCTCATCTTTGGCTTGTTGAGCCTTTTTGCATTTTTTTGATTTTTTGTTAGAAAAGAAATGCTTATACGAGGTGGAGAAAACTTCTATAAGAGTATTCTATGATGCTGGTTCTTAGAGTTCTCACCTTTTAAATTCAACATATTAATCGGAGTTCTATCTGTTTCTCACCTATATCCAAATGTCTTTTTTTTTTTTTTCACTACGTCAATTTTGCAATCAGACGACAGAGATCAGACGACAGAAGTCGTTTTTACTGTCGTCTGATAAATTTTAACGACAGACATTTAAATATATGTCGTCTGAATGTAACAAACGCGCAACAATTAGAATTCGTGTGTTGTTGAGATATCAGATGACTGTCGTCTGAAAAACCAAAATTTTTTTGCTTTTTTTTGGCATAACTGTAAGATCATTTTTTGACACTTAAACCAACTCTCACATCCCAATTGTTATTCTATCTCCCCGATTCATATCACTCTCACAATAACTCTCTTGCTCATTCTCTCCACTCATATATCCTCACACCTTCATTCTTGCCCAAATCCCGTCTCTCTCCATCTCCATCTCCATCTCCATCTCCGATCTCTCTTCGGAGACACAACATATCTCTCCCTCTCATGACTTTTGGTAAGCCCTTCGATTCACTATTATTCGATTTACGGTTCTTACTGGAGTCGTTTTGGGTTTTGAGGTTCATCTGAAATTCAATTTGGGGGTTTCGAAAATTTCCTTTCAATTTCGAATTAGGTTTGCTGGGGCTCGTTCGAATTGGGGATTCTGAAACAGACATAGGTTCGATCAAATTTAGTTTTATTACTAAATGCAATTATGATTTGCTCTAATCGAACGATTTTTTGTTTGTTTTAGGGTTTCATTATGGGGATTAGATCTAGGGATATGCTGGGTTGATTCCAAAATTTAACTCGTATATTGTTTTCTTTGATCCATGTCCATGAATAATAAATTCCTGTTTGTGGTGGTTTGGTCATTTTTTCAGGATTTCAATTTGGTGGTTTGGTCATTTTCATTTGAAATTCGATTTGGGTTGGCTAATTTTTAATCGAATTGGATGTGGGGTTTATTGGACTTGGGTGTGTATGACTTGCAGAAATTTTGAAGTTAGCATCTCAGAAGACGTCGAGCCATTGCGGGTTACAGTTTCGTGTTTTTAAACATGCATTGATAGTTGCAGTTATGTTCTAAATGCAGAATTGGTGAAGTTGATGATTACCCAGGTAGTAGTAATGTCTGTTTAAATTCAGGGATTGGGTGACTTTTATTGGGGAATTTATATTGAATGAAAACCAGTTATGTGTGTTCCCATATTAGTTCTCTGAATGAATAAGATTCTTGAACAATAAGGGTCTAGTTGTAGCTGAACTCCGAAGCAGCTAAAAGAATGGAATTATGGGATTCTTTTGATATGAATTTGGTGTTAAAAATTTGACATCTTTTTAGTTGCTTTATATCTTTTCTTGTTGTTGATGTAGCTGTTGCTTTGGTTCATGAGTGATGATGAATTGATGATGATGGTTGCTGCAAAGAGGCATGGAAGAAAAATTTGAAAATAGATATTGCGCTCATTCTTTTTCTTTTTTCCTTTGCTCTTTTGATAAATGCTTTTCTATGCTCTCATTTGATTTTCTTTTTTGACAACAGAACCATTATATAGAAACCAAAACATTTGTGGCTGGTTTGGTCAGTATTAGTTTTGGGACCATTTATGTTGCAAGTAAAGGTCAGCCCATTACTTACACATAATGTCTAAGTTTGCAATGTGGTATTTTACATTATATGAAGAGAAAAGGCAAAAGCTACATTCTATCTTGTTTGTTTTCTTCTGCTGCGATTAATTAGCTTATAAAAATTTGGCTTGTGAATGGGCGAAAGACAATATCAGGAGCAATGATATTGCTCCTTGGTACACCACTAGAACCTCACTTGTGGAACATGTAAAATACTCGTATCCTTTTTACATTATCATCAGTTAAAAGCTTTGCATGTGTGAAATAGTATAATCTAGTGGAGATTAATGTCTTTTTTTTTTAGTTTACTTAGGATATTCAGAAAAATTATGCAGCAGACCTACAACTTTGAAAATTTATAACTAATTGTAGAAAACTTATTTTGAAGAGATTTCAGTTCTGAAATGATCATTAACATGTCTAATCTAACTTTCATGAAGACACAAAATTCGAACAACCATCCAGTTTGTACAGTTGTTAGAAAGAAGGTAACTGGTACAAAATCTCAGAAAATACTGATATGCAGAATTTTCTGATGCAGATCCTAGACTTTGAAAAATTATAACTTAATCTAAAAAAATCTTTTTCAAGTGATTCAAATTCTGGAATGAACCTTAAGATGTCTACTACAATTATGATGAAGAAACCAACTTCAAATTCTAAATGAAATTTTACTGTTTTCAGACGAAAGCTAACTGATGCAGAATCTCAGAATTCTAAATATTAAAGCTGAAAAATAATGAACCAATTTTAAGAACTTGGAACCAATAAAAGGGCCTAAACAATTCAATAAAGATGTCATAGATTTCAGACTTTTCAGTATATACATGGTTTTCTTTTATGGATGAGAAGATTGTATATATGAATTCTTTGATAGAGTTTGCATTCATTGATATGTTAATATCATTGCATTTGCTAGATGTATCTCATATCATTGATATGTCATACTAAAAGTGAGCAAAGATTTGTGTTACCCTTCTTTACTCTTTAGAAATTTGAAATTTTTAACTTCCACAAAGTAGCATGTATACCTGCATATTATGTAATTTTCTAATACTAGGGGGCAATAATGTTGTGCAATTCTAAGGTCTATGAGTGTATCTGGTAGTTATTGATCTATGCAAATTTGTCAATGTATCTATGAGTGTATCCCTGCACAAATATGCATTTGTCCAATATTCTGGTAGTTATTGGTATGTGCAATACTTAAATTATTCAGGGGAAGAATGATCAATGCTTTTGTGATCTGTGAATATACTTTAGCAGCATGTTATGATCATGTGTTTACTATTATAAACTAAGATTCATATTTTATCTTATTAGGAGAAGATGAAGGGCATGTCAGCAGATGAGCTCATGACCATATCAGCATGGACAACAGGTTTGTCAATGGCAGAGAGTTTACACTTGTTTTAATTTTGTTGAACTGTTGGAGACAGAGTGTCGGTCTGTGTGCAAGTTGGAGCTAATTGTTCATGTGTTGTTCTTTCTTGTGTTTCTTAGTCAAATGAATGGTAAGCATTTGTCCATACAATTACAACCATGTGATACTACTCTAGCATTTTGATCCTCAATTTAGATCAGTACCTTTTATGATCATTTGGCTATGATCCTAGTAAGAGTTAGACTTAATGATTTTATAATTCTTTATTCTTGTCTGCATATATGCACTCTCCAAATACTATTATTTCATGAACTTGGTCTCATTCATTATTTTTATTTTTTTGGCTCTTCAGGATTACTCAAAGCACCTCAAGTATATGAAGTAATTGCAATTTGCAAGAGATTTTCATGATAATGAATAAAAATTAAGGCATATTTTGATGCAAGTATAGACTTTTCAGAGTTCAGACATATGTTTATGTCTTTATGATCTATAACTTGTCGATTTTTAATTCTTTGAATTACATAGCATACATTTAATTGTATCTTGAAATTTAATTGACAGATCTTGTGCTTGCATTCTGGAATCCATCTGACTGACCAACGTGGGTGCTACTTGAGTTTTACCTGGGTGTTCAAACCTGCCTCAAGTCTTCAGTCGCTGGATATATCACACGACATGATGAACCTCCAGGTATATTAATAAAGCTTTAGTTATATCACTTATATGCATCTTTCCGAACAAGGTTCATTTCATGAGGTATAGAACCTTACCCGGATTTATGTACTAGCTCATATTGTTATATGAAATAGAACTAGCTCAAATAGTTATATGCAACAAGTTGACTAGAGTAGTACTTTCCCTAAACAGTAAAAATGATTTCAATATCATGTTATAAAGTATTGGTTGATCATAAATTTTCTTGAACATCAGGTGGTGGTTTGATATTCATATGATTGTGTTGATTTCAATTTTTCAACATCCAGAATAGTGAGAATAGCCATATGCTTTTCTAAAGCAGTTAACACTGTCATTACCCCATTTGAAGCCAACAATTTAACTGTTCCAAATTGAATCCCTTAATTCGAAATTGTAACAATTGCATGCCTGATAATCAGTTAATTAAGGTGTTGGATAATGATCTTTTAATTATATTTGGTTTTTGTGTTCTTTAAGTAAAACTTGTTGAAGTTCTGTATCTTCAATTTGGTAGGAGACGCTTGATTAAATGGTGGATACTGAATTAGGGTATAAAGGAGGAGGTATCAGATGTACTGTAGTTCATTTTAAAAATAGTAACTCATTGATTTATAGCTTATAGGTGTCTTTATAACAAATAACTCTTTGTAAACTTTGTTGGTTTTTGGCAATGAGAATGACTTTGAGATTTATGAATTATGTTGTGCAGATGCAGACTTTTGGTATAGGTCGCTTGATTATATTGTTGTTCATAAAACATTCAAACGACAAACATAAAGAACTTATTACATATTAAAACGACATATAATTGTCTTCTGGTACTAATACAGACGATAGACAAGTAAACACATCTGTCGTCTGAACTATAAAATCATATAAAACTAAGCATTCATATGACAGAATTATGACGTCTGACTTGATCTCAAACGAGAGACAAATGCAGAGTTTTGTGGTTATAAACTATTTCAATGACAAATAAGCGTAGTAGTACTTCGTCAAGACGACTGATAAGTTAAGAAAAGAAATGAAAAAAACATTCAGACGTCAAACAACTAACGTTAGAATTTGTTTAAGACGAGAAACATATGAAATCATTTGCAGCTTCAATGTCCTTTCAACGACAATTCACTGTCGTTGTAACGCTTTCTAACGACAGATTCATAAAGATGACATACAGTATGTCGCATAACCTTCCTTAGACGACAGATTATGCCTGTCGACTGAATCGTTATCAGATGACAGCTTGATAGACGACACCCAAAAAAGTAATCAGACGACGGACAAAATTGGCGTAGTGTTTGTTGTAAATAAAGGGCTGGTGGGTTGCCCTCAAACATTCATTAATGAAATTGTTTAATACAATGAAAAATTGTGAAGCCTACAATAACATTCTAACAAACACCTACTAGCAAATAGTACTACTCTAGTGGCTACTCTATTTGCTTTGTCACAACGGTGACATAATGGAAAGATCCACTAGATTTGTAATACGATTACAAATCCTAATGTCCAATAATACAACTTTCCTATTAAGTTGTCGCCAGATGATTTACCTGATGACTCTCAGTTTCATTCTACCATTAGGAGGCAACGACCATTTGACCAAGTAAGGTCATCGCCACCTACCGATGGTAGATAAGGCCCACGAGGTACATAGACCAGGACCAAGCCCATATTGTCCACCAAAAGAAGATAGGTTATTGCCGGCATATAGTCGTAATTGCCTAATAGTAAAACATTAAAAAGCATAAAATAAAGATAAATTTGGTCTTTGTCAAGAGCCCAAGCCCAGTCAATGTGTTATTCCAAGTGCACCTCCATTGCTAGTTTGGAATACGCAGCCTTGCCAATCCCCTACCGACAACAACATCAGCATCGGGAAGAGAGAGAATCAAGGAATGAGAGAAGAGAGATGGAAGCGAAGGCTTACTGGAGGCGGTGGGCGACTGAGGCGGAGAACCAGAGAGACGTGCAGCCTGGCAGGCGTCGTCAAGAGGAAGAGAGTCGCGCTGCACACAGGCGTCGTTGTTTCATCGAGACATAGGCGGAGCCCGAGACTAGAAATGAGGGGTGCCATCATTAAAAAATTTCTCCAATTCAGCTAGATTTTAAAGGCCAAATACATGTAAAGCTAAAGTTTTGAGGGTTGTCATGGCACCCTTTGGTCTATATGTACCTCCGCCTATGCGTCGAGAGGAAGAGAGTAGTTGAGTCTGAAACTGAATGAGTGTTTGACTTAGGGTAAGGTTTACTCAAATTTGACTAATCTTGTATGGTTGAACCTATGGTACTAGTATAGGATCGCTAAAATTTACCAATTGTTAAACGACACATATGGACATCGGGCTTTCGGGCCTAAAACTTTACTCAAAATTAAGGACCGGGACCAGCCCGGATAGGCAAAAAGTGAACGAGGGACAGTGAAAAAACACGGCCTGGCTCGGTCCAGTTCAGTCTTTTTTTTCTTGCGTGGGTTTTATGCCCACCCCTAGCCCCTCCTGCTTTCTTCCTACGCCCATTGTCTTTCCTCGAAAAGGCCACTACTCAATTTGTATAGCAAAGCTACTACCTTGCCGCCGCCACACCAACTGGACTCATCACTAGACACTATGTTCTGTCTAGTTGATCCAAAATGTCTATTTATCCATCACTTCGTTCTGTTTTTGAAATAATGAGTTTAATTTGGAGCATAACCGGGTCGGTGAATGCCAACATGGAAGGAATCGATCAAAATTTGAAGTTGAGAACAGTGACGGAAAATGAGGGATTTGTTGATAAATTCATTCTGTCACCCAGACGTTGTTTAGTCACGAACTTAGCATTTCATCACCTATAGGAATTGGTCACCCACTCTAGGTGACAAATTTAGTAATGAAATTCTTTAGTCATCCATTCATTTGGTTGACAGGTATTCTATATAAATATGCTCTATCTTATTTTTTGTTTTCGTAGTTTTTTTTTTGTTTTTTTTATCCTTATTGATTAATACTATTTTAAAATATTTTTAATAAGTTTTTATTTTATTTTTAGAATCTGATTTTATTGATAGAAAAAAAAATGTTCAGATTTAGAGGTGAAGGGCATTTTCCATAAAAACAATAGATTATCATACTATCGGAAATTAACCAGGACAGTGTAAATACATAGTATAGTCAGCAGTGATAGCACTCATATACAAATATATATACATATCTATATTAGTGTCACGTAATATGGATACGTGTGGGTCGTGTGGATGCACGTTCCCTCGTGTTACACGATAAATGATGGATTCTATATAATACTCTACCGGGATTATTTTTTAGAAATTGAAAAACATGTTCCGGTTGGTTAATTCCCTCCAAGTCCTTTTCTGGTCTCTTCTTTTAGTTTTTCTCTTTTTTTTCACGGTTTTCAAGAAAGTTTTGGCACTTTAAAAGGGCCCGAACGACTCTAGTCTTCTCCACGAACAAACCCCTCCACTGCCCTTCTCATCCTGACGTCGGTAAGCATCATCTCTCCTCTTTCCTCTTCCTCTATACTTGATCCTCTTCCACGATCTAGGTCTGTGTCAACTTCAACTTCTTTACTTTAGGGTTTCTAGGGTTTTGACGCCATCAAATTCTCAATTTGATTTCCGCGTTCTTGTTATTAGGGTTTAGGGAATCTTTGTTATTCACAAAGTGAGTTTCTTTATCGATAATTCGATATGGTTTTATGTGTATCTAGTTTTATCATTGGGCATGTGTTTCAATTGAAGTATGATTTTACCCGATTATTGTTGCATAGGTGCATCATTCGTGATTTCGAGTACTCAAGAAGGCTCGATAAGGCATTTTGGACGGGCTGCAATAGTTCCATTGAGGAACTTCTGCAGGTAAGTGAGTAGCATGTCTTTTTTTTTGTTTTTTTTTTTTGTTTTGTTTCTAAATATGGGTCGGATTAGTTATCTTTCGTGTTGGTATTATTAGCTATTCTCTAATAGCATTGAATTTAAGTGAAGTAGAGTTGAATAAGTTTGCTTCATTAGATTTTGTTTGCTTGGATTTGCCAAATATTTTGGGTGTGTTGGTGTTTCATTTTCGCATCCTTTAATTTTAGTGTAAGTCATGAGCAGTAGTCATACCATGAATTGTTCTTACATTAAAGATAACTGGACATTTTAGTGGATTATATGATAATTCTCTACTCTGAGCGGATACCTACTTGTTTGTATTTTTGTTTTCAAGGATAATGATCGGTTATCGTTTCTTGTAGTTTATGGATCAGCAGCCAAAGTGGGATAAGTTGGACCATGATTGTTTGGTGAATATCTTTGGAAAAGTTGGAAGAGATTTTATGGAGTCATTGCTCATGGATGTTCCTTTTGTTTGCAAGTCGTGGCATAAAGCAAGCCTTGATCCTAAATGTTTGGAAAGTCTCATTTTTCCCATCATTTTTACAAGTCTTTATAATACTGATGTTGAGACTGAAGACTGGACATGTGATCCCTTTCTAAAAAGATTTCTTCTGAATATCGAATCAATAAGAACTTCTCCATCACTGCATTCATAAAGTTCATGGTCAATCGTAGCAAAGGATGTGCTACTGAAATCAGGCTACCTGTATGTGCTTCAGAAGAAGCACTGAAACATGTTGCAGCTTCGTAAGTCTACTTACATTTTGTTACCTGAAAATAAAGGTTACTTATCTATTTCAGGTGTCCTCGCTTAAAGACTTTGACTTTGCCCAGTGATGTAGTCTACTATAAATCAAGAATGATCCCTGATATGATTGGCAAGTGGAAAGATTTGGAGTATTTGTTAATGGGAAGCTGCTACCATGATATGGAGAAAATCATTTCACAAATAGGCCTTCATTGCAAGAATTTCTATTATTTACATATTCGTGACTGTCTGGTTACTAAAGATGCTGCATTGGCTATTGCAAAGTTGCCTAATCTCAAGCACATAGTCATGGTGAAAACAAAGATTGAACGGGTTAATTTTGTTAGTTTACTGAAGGGCTGCAAAAATCTTGTTTCATTGGATGCCAGAAATTGTATTGGTTTCGATGCAGGTGACAGGGAAATTTCAAAACTGGCTTCTCATATCGGTGATTTCAAATGCCATGGTTCTAGAGTTTTTGATCGCCATACCAAGGAGGGAAAATATATTTGGTTTCATGACTTTGTCTATGATGGACGCTGATGTGAGGGACACTGGTTTTGGAGTTGTCATATATAGTAAAGTACAGTAGGTGCAGATCAGGAAGCAGCTCTCAACCATCTTTTGTGCGGGACTATCGAGGGAAGAATTGAAACCTGCTATGTTGTTTCTTTGGAATACTTATATTTTGCCTGCAGCTTAATGGATACTTGCTGGAACATCCTAGTCCTTTTAGTTGTGAATGTTTTCAACTAGCGTATGTGTTGGCTTGTTTGTAAAAGTGTAGGTTTTTCAATCTTTCAGGTTTTGTGCAACACTTTTGAGATTCTCATCTTATGTGCAACTCTTGTTTTTTCAAGCGACTCAGAATTCTAATCAAATTGTCAAAGCGTTTTTGTCCAATGAAGCCAACCTACAAAAGTGACGAGTGCATCAATGCAATTTAGTTCATTGGTAAGTATCAAATCACCAGTTAAACGTGAAATAAGATGGTTGTGAAAAAGGATACGGGTTTGGATCTAAGATGAATAAGGTGCAGTTGCAACAAAGTCCCGTGTAAATTCATATTCATACGCATATTCTCCAATTGGTAAATTAAATCCAGAATTTCTTACCCTGGTCATTGACGAGTAGGGTCTCAAATCCCAAGTCTCCAACCACTTCCACATTTTCGTGGCCGCCTGAACGATCCACTATCCGTTCTAAGGTGGATTCTGGTGGCGGAGGATGCTAGGCTTGGATTGCAAGAAGTCACTCTGCCACTGCTCCCTTTCTGCTCAAAGGACTGAGGTATGATGCATTAGTAATATTCATGGGTTGGAAATGTTATACCTTTACATATCGTCATGAGTAGGCATTAGGGTTCTGGGTAGAAAAATAACTAACAAGGCTTGTATCTAGTTCTGAGAGTTTGCAATGCTTAGTGATGAATTCCGGAAATGGGGCTAAAGACTCTTGCTTGAAACATAGAACTTCTGAAGATGCTTGTTAGTTTACCTCAGTGTGGCTTCATCTAGATTGTGATTTCAAGTATTGCTTTAAATTATACACTTGCATCAGCAGAGTAGTGTGTTTTTCCTTATAAAGTTTTGGCTTAGATCAGATAGTATAGTGAAAGTCCTTCAGGTGTGCCATCTTACCTGATCAGTCAGAAAGATTCGAGTAAATCAATGGGCTTGAGCGAATTCCGTAGAGAGGAGCAGAGCCAGCTAGAAGTTCATGGTCAAGAAGTCGTTTTTCCGTGCCTGAACATAGAGTTAAGTTTGAGGCTGTTTTTAATGCATTTCTTCCCCATCACAAACACGACCAATATCATGCCACTGATGCCAGATAACTTCCTTTGGAAGAGAAGTAGACTTCTCAACAAATGCCAAAATGGAAAGGGCTAAAAATTTCAGTACATAAGGGTGGATAGGGCTAGGACAAGACGGCCTCATGACCTGGAGCTACACAAAATAAAAAGCTGTCTAGTTTCTCCATGATCCTCTTGCCCCTTAGTTTAGTTAAGACAATATCTATCAACTAGTCAGTTTTCAAAGTAGTTTTTGAGAAAAACTGAGCAAAATTAAACATCCTGAGAGCCACAAGTGACATTCAGCATTCTTCGAATCGACCAAGGACATGTAGTATAAGAAATAAAAAGATACAAAAAGCCAATAAACCCATTTGTAAGGATATCCATACCCAAAAACAATAACTATATAGATGAAACTGTATATCGGGTGCCAAAGACTACAGTCATGAAGAAATTTGCAGCAGTATGCTAAACATACCATACAAGTCTAGCAGGTGATAGTCTTCTAGTCTAGTTTCCAAAATACATGGTACTTAGAATTATAAAATTGCTTCTGAAAACTTAACATGCTTACTCAACCAAGCCACAGACGTCCAACAGTTTAATATCGATGCCTTGGTGCTAGATGGAGAGAGGCAGGTGCAGAGGAGAGTCCCTCATTGTAATCTGCCCATATTATTTTTTTAAGAGTCCCATCTTTGTGTCACTAACAAATTACATAGCTGCAGGACCTGTACAAAATCCTTCATCACAGAATTGGATTGAACTAACTTCTCCTGCAGTTCCAATATTACAGACATAGTTAGGAGATTTGCAAGCTATTGACTGTAAGGAAGAAATCATCTATTTTTGCTTCTTTTTTTTTTTGCTCCATGAATAATATAATAAAAGTAAATGCGACTAATAGAATAGAAATGGCATATATATTTATGTATGCAGCAAATGAACTGATGATGTTTTTCTTGAGTCAAGATAATAAATTTCCTTTTGACTGTAGTTTCGCAGATTAGGAGTGTAAAAGATTAAAGATTGTAATTTATTGTGTAAATGAATGATTTCATCTGACAAACCATCAAGCAAACAGTCCAAAATAATTTCATCTGCATCTGACAAACCATCAATATTAAAGATTGTAAGTCACTGTGTAAATGAATGATTTGTTCTTTTAATTTTTTCACAAATGATGTAATGAAAGGTAAACTTAGCACACTAGACAGAATACTATAATACAATTATCGAATGAAGTAGATGACTGACTGTATATGATTATCCAAAATAGACATGTATGGCCTGCAATGTTGCTGGCCAATATTAGACTTGTATAGTACAGCAAAGATAAATTTTTAACGACTAATGAAGCTTCTTTTCTTCAGAAAACAGAACCAAAACATCAGTTAGACTTTGTAAATGCTCTGCTCGTTGACTTTTTTTTACCTCCATCATCACTTGCATCAGCAGAATGGCAGCTGTAGAACTCTTCTTCATTTTCCATTTTATCACCATCATCACCAGGTGATACATAAGCCATGTGGACACCGCAGCTTTTAATGTGCAACCCTGTTCCCAAGCGGTGGAGGTTTATTCGACACATGTAAGGCATCGATGGACTCTGTCTATCCAGCTTCGGCCTCAATAAACCAGGTAATGATATACACTTTAGCCACACATGTGGTGAATCTGCCTCTGCTGATGCTAAGAAAATTAATTCACTTGTGTTTAGACTTAAGACCCATGGAGTGTCCATTTATTGTAATTTTGTCTCTGAGAAAACAACAATCACCAACAAATTCTCCTGTACTTTCAAAAACAACACATAAAACCATTCCTGTGTCCTCCCATTTCAAACTATGGCGGATTTCAAGTTTTCAACTACTAGTTCACATGACAACTTATCGTTTGACTATCACCAACAGGCACACATACATCCTTACTGTAGTTGAACCACTTTGAACCTTCATTTCCTGGAAATAGAGTTTAAAACCAAGAGTTTCCCACCTGAAATGCACAGTTTTAGAAATGTTTATAGAGCAAGAATGTGAGAAAGAGAGAAATAGAGAGGGAGAGAAGGAGACATGGTTCACCAACACATTAGCCATGATTGTCACATAATCTGGGGAAACTGCATAAGTCCATCGTATGAATACGATATATGTTCTTATGTTCCAATTAGGCTTTGAAGTTGTACAAAGAAATGTTGCTTTCTGGATTTCTTCCTCATACTGTGACTGTTATTGCGCTGATTAAAGAACTTTTCACAGAGGGAATGAACAATGAACTTAGTCAAGTCATAGCGAACACTCTGTGGAGCTGTAAGCTTACTGATGCTGAGGTTGCAAAACTATTTGTTGAAACGAACCATTAAGAAGGAAATATGGATGCAGTTTTTAATGTCCTTGGTGAAATGGCGCAAATGGCGCAGGATGGCCTCCTTCCAAATAGTGGAGTAACCACTTGTGCAGGGGGGTAAATAATGGCAAAGGATTATCTTACTAATAAGATAAGAATGATAGCAAGAATTCAAGCTGATTATCATTTTCTCTGATTGACCAAGTAAATGATTTGGGTGGTTTGCCGAAGTGCATAGTTATCTGAGTTCTAAGTGTTGGCAGACAAAGTACTTTGCTGATGCTACGGTGGTTTGCTGCAATGCACCTTATTCCTCCATTGCCATGTTCATCGGGCAATATATTTGTGAAGATTCTTCATTTACCACTGTACCTTCCTTCGCTTGCTGGTAATGTCCTGATGAATGTAAGTAACTATACATGCACATGCTTATGTGACACTCAAGTATAGTTTGTGTTTCACAGCTTAAGTACTATATTTGGTTTGAGTTTGTATAACATTTCATTTATGGGAGATAGTAAGGAAATATTGAAGCTTTGGTAGATCTTTTTTTTTTCTTTTCTTTCTTTCTTTCTTTCTTCCTAGTTTTGGTTTTAATCCATACATGATTTTATTTTGGGAGGCTCTCGCAAGATCATTAAACAATTTCTGAGAACATTATCATATGATTTTGGGTATTACTAGTTACTTTAACATCCTTTTCACTTGATTCATTCTGTTATGGGCATTTATATGCAGCAGTAATGCATATTAACAAGTTATTAATTAATCGTGTGGTACACATAATTTTAATTTTGAAGACATTAGCTTTTAGTTGGGTCTTAGCAAGTTATTTTCAAGTTCTCATATCAGTTCAGATGTCTCAAAAATGCTATTCTTGTTCCAAGTTCCAACAAGTTATGGTATAAGGAAATTGTGTTTAAATAGTTTCTTTAGAAACATTGCTACAGTCTACAGATGTTTTGTTTCTGTTTTACCTTTCTCCCAAATTAGGGTAATATATGTGTATATATGTTGTGTGTGCGCACTTGCATGATGTAGTTAATAATCATGAATAATAAGAAAAGGAAAGGAAAATATTGGGCACAGGTATTGTTGTCTAACTAAAGAGTTTCCCCTCCTTTTGCTTATTCTTGTTTAGGATGTCATCTCTCTTCCTTATATTACGTACTTAATAGCTATTGTTGAACTCTTCAAATTCAGTTGAATGATAACACATTAAGTGAAGGTAGGCTGACTCTATTACAAGACTAGTATGAGATTGCTCTACTTTACCGAACTACTATACCTTTCTATCAAATTAGGTATTGGGAGACGTCTGGAGTATACGCAGTGCTCCATGTACTCTGTGTGTCGTTTGACGGAAGTAACTCGGTACATGGAAGGACGCAGTTAGCGAGCGCGTCGTGAGTTGTGATAACACAGTTTTTATTCTGATCTTCTTCTTCGCCAAACAGTGTTTTGCTTTGAAAGTCTTTGTCATCGTGGTTGCTCTGTGGTCATGGATCCGGGCTGATACGTCGTCTAGATCGGCATTACAAACCCATCGGTTTATTTTTTTCTATCGCCTTTGGTAAATCGGGAAAAGAGGGCCATCGAATTCGTTCTCGCGTGCAGATGACTCCGTCGCCGGAATTTTTAGAAGAACAGTCGGAGAACACAAAGCTTTTCGGATTCAATTCTCTTCCCAGAACTTCCGGCTGGAAGATCTAAGCCCATAAAATTGGTGGCGTCGACAAGAGAAACCAATTAGTGACGGCGTCAAGACATTCTCCGGCGAAGCCCCGTCAAGCAAAAATACCAAACACAAAGCATAACCCTCTACCAATCTCCAAATCGACCAGATCATCATCATCATCCTCGGCGAGCCGGCCTCCGTCCTCGACTCCTCCATCGTCATTTCAGATCTGTTTTTCCCCCAGCAATAGTATTTTTACCCAACTCAAGCTTCATAAACAAAAGTCTCATTCATCTGCTTTGCGGATAAAAAAACTACCGAGGATGTGTGAATCACACGCTCACGAAGAGTCACGGTCGCTGACGGAGAAATTTAAACTAAGCCAATCACACCATGACACCTCTTACCGACAGACGGTGTACATGGAATACTTGGTACATTCCAGAACTTGCCTAGGTATTGAACCAAGTCATGTATGTTTTTTTCCCACTAACAAAATAAAATTCTAAAATTTTCCTTACCAAACTACCCCTGTCTCTATCTCTCGTCTCTTTCTCCCACTTTCAAATCTTCTCTCTCTCTCTCTCTCTCTCTCGAGCCCGTGCTTGTGCTTCGCCGGAGCGCCTTCCGGGAATGAATTCACCACCGCACCAACCTCACCGGCTCTCCCTCCACATCTCCTCCACCGCCACCACCTCTCAACGACTCCTCTCTCCACTCCCCAACCCTCGCCGTCAAACACATCGACGTCACCACTCTCGGATCTGCGTCGAGATCGTCCTGAAAATCCTCAGACGCCGGTATAAATCTAACGTCGGTGGTGGATCTAACGGCGTCGCGATCTGATCGTGCTCTGATTGAAAAGCGCGCTTCACCAGGTGAGTAGAGATGGAGGTGAATTGGCGTGGAGCTTCTGCTTCCTGACGCCGGCAAAGGTGTCCATCTTGGAGAACGTGTTGACGTCCTTGCTTCTTTTTCTCTCTCTCGGCGATTCATAACGATCTGTCGCTGAGGTTCTTAGTCTACGAAGGCGGTTCCATCTTCATCCGGCATGGTGTAGTGTTGGGTTTGAAGTTTTTGTTTCCATTACAATTACTGAATCGCTTTGTGGAGCAGTTTGATTTTGATTTTGGAAATTTATTTGTTTTTTACAAGCCACTGCCATCTATTTCACTTTTGCACACCAATTGTTTGTGTAAATGCCTCAATCAATCAGGCAAGTCTATTATTGAGTCCTTGACATATATTATATGCACAAAGATATAATTTTTCTTTTACACAATTTGGTAGTGTGAATTGTGAGGTGGGCAGCAGTGGTAGGAACCGCCGTGGTGAGGGATTTGGCGATGGAGAAGGTTTGGTTGTTGTTGTTGGTGAAGGGTTTGGCAGTGGAGAAAACGCAGGTCGTCTGCTCCTACTGCCCCGGTAGACCCCTAGAGAGACCTCATGCATATTGCCTCCAAAAGACCCCCTACTGACCCCAAGGAGGTCCTACTGACCACAATAGGTAGTCATACTGCCCTCAATAGGAACCTGTTATAAGTGACTGAAACAAACAGTTAAGTTTAAGGGTCATACTTCCCCAATAAGAGGTTCTACTGACCCCAATAGGAAGTCCCCAATAGGTGGTCATACTACCCCCAATAAGGACATGTTATAAGTGACTCAAGTACACAGTTAAGTTCAAGGGTTATACTGCCCCTAGTAGGAGATCATACTGACCCTAATAAGAGATCCTACTAACCCCAATAGGAAGTCCTACTGACATCAATAGGTGGTCATACTGCCCCTAGTAAGAGGTCATACTGACCCCAATAGATGGTCATACTGCCCCCAATAGACCTCTTGACAAACTCCCTATTGTCCCGAATAGATCCCCTACCACCCCAATAGACCCCCTTACTGCCCCCCCAATAGACACTCTATCGCCGGAATCCGGTCAACGGTCTCAGGACAGACTTCATATTGCCCCTAATAGACACCCTACTGCCCCCAATAGACACCTTATCGCCGGAATCCGGTCAACGGCCCCCGGAGTCCGGTCAATGGTCCCCGGATCCCGGTCAACACTTGCTGGAGTCAACGGCCCCCGGAGCCCGATCAATATCATTGGTCGTGAGAATCCGGTCATAAAAACTTTATTTTATAATAGACTCTTATAATGGTCTATTGTAGTTTATTTAATTTATTAAGGATATAATTGTATTTCTACTGTTTAAGTTAGCTCTTGGGAATTTTAAAATCTGATTTTGTTAGTGGGAATAAAATTCTTAAAATTAAGGCTAGTGGGCATTATCCTAAAATAAAAAGTCTATTGGTACATAATTGATAAGGGATGTGAAATCCACACTCCCCAAATTGTAATTCACACACCCACTTTCTATTTTTAATCATCATTTTCATAAGAAGACAAAAGTTAAGTCACTAAAAACAAAAGTTAAGTTACTACAAATAAAAAATGAGAGTGTGAATTACAATTTGGGGAGTGGATTTCACTTCCTAATTGATAATTGTATTGTAAAACTTTCCTAACGAGTAACTAAGTCTATATGTAGTACTGTTCTTGTTCATAAGTTATAAGCCTTATCTTTTGAACAAAATGAAAGTTTCATTAATAATGCAGAGGCCATAATGGCTACATATGATAACCTCAAGGGTTATATAGAACTATTAGAGTTGGACTTGAAGCTCACTTATTCATGAGCATAGCAGAGTACAAAAATTAGAACAATAAAGATACTAGAGCTACATACTACAAGAGCCTATGAGCTCAATTGCGAAACCCAAGTAATATGCAACCATCTAGATGTAGCTAACTATCATAGTCTGTTAGCTCGAAACAGAGACACGACATAAGTCATCTGTTGTTTAAAATCAGGCCCAACGGCCCAATTCCAAACACAAATCTTGTTTGGGCTTGAGTTCAAATCCAGGCCCAAGAGATCGAGCCCAATTCCAAACCCTACCCACCTTGTGTTGCCCTTCTCTGTCAGCAACACCATCTATGACTACGAAAACTTGGTGTTTCTACCTTTTAACAACCATCATCTCCGGCGGCAACCAGATCAGACCAATCATCACCTCCTTGTAGCCTTCTCCAATTCCGACCACTATTGGAAGCTCTCTATCCTTGCCAACACTAACTCGCCATCTTTGAAACCCGGTATGGACCAAGTTCTCTCACCCTCAGCCTCTCCAATCAAAAGCCATCTCGTGATCGATCGAGGTTCTTGGGTTAGTTCATCAATTTTGTTGGAGGAGCCAACATCTCTCCAAGCCTTAATTAGTCACCCCAGATCCACCATTGCTTGGGCTAAAGAGAAAAAATCCCACCGCCATTGAAAATGGGGAGTGTAGATGACGATTGATTAACCACGAATGGTCTAGGTTTGCCTCTACAAGAGGGCTTGATGCCGAGAGGGGTCGGCTTGGTGTCGGCGCTGTCATGCGCCGTTAGAGACCACAAGTAAGCCTTATCAAGAGTGAAAGACTGAAAGAAACTCGGTTATGCAATGACGAGCCAGAACATTACTCTAGTGGTTAGTTATGAATAATATGTGCACAAGGAGCAGCTAAAACACCAACAATAAAACCATACTAACATTTAGCTAGTGGAATAACGTACAATACCTTCTGATGGAAGAAAAGATGAAAATATCAAAATAGTGCCTTACATTACATTGATGCTGTATTTTTGTTCTACATGTGTATGTCCCTCATCCATAAGTTCTTTTTTACCTGATCTAACTATCAAATTCACTTGTTCCTCCCTTAGGTGACTACATCTGTTTCAAACTTTTCTCTTTTCCTTTTAGGATTAAGAAAGTTTTCCACTTTATGTTCAGAAAAGATTACTCCTGGTCCTAGCAAAATTTCTCTTGTATTTTGGAATTGAAAAAACAAGCTCTACATATAGTAACAAGTTTCGATTTTCAGATTTGTTGTCAAAAGATGAGTTCTTCTGATAGTTCATCATTGTTGTAACTCGATCCTACTCATGGTAACTGCAACCAACACAGGGCAACTGGAACGTCTTAGCGTGATCTCATTCTCTGTTCTACTGAACCAATAGGTTTATTTTATTCAATCTCTTTCAATGGGTACCCTCCAGATTACTTTATGTACCTTATACAATATATGCATACAGAAAAGTGGTGTGGCTACTGTACTGATATGATATGTAGCGGATATTCTATCTCATCCATCCATGTCATCTATCATTTATTCTGTTAAAGTAACTTTTTTTTTTTTGGCTACAACTACTAAAGTAACTTTATTTCTAAGGAAAATTCTCATTAACCCTAATTTTATAAAAATATTTCCTGCTAATAAAATCAGACTTCATAATTCCTATCAACCTTATACACTGTTCTGTTAAGTGTATTCCCACTGACAAAGTTTTTAGTCTCTCTCTCTCTCTCCACAACACGACGCCAGGAGTACTAAACATGGATGTGGTCGCTAGATCAACGTCACCGCTCGATTGACGCCGCCGTCTTCATCCTTGAGATCATTCGAGTCGGATCGCTCAACTAGATGAAATCCTCGGGTCCACCAATTGGCGTCCTCCGCCGACTTCACTTACCGACGTCAGTGTCACCAGTTGGCGTCCTCCGTCGCGACCTCGACTTGTTTGGCCGCCTCCTCCCTTGTAATCACCAATTGCACCAGATCTGGTTTCGTACACGAGATGGGATGATGGGCCATAGAAGCCTCCGGCCGCCGCCGACGATATCATATCTGGAAACTCGGAGACGACTCGAGCCTTGCCGTCCTCGGTGGCTTTGAGGGTCCGAGCAGGAAGGACAAGCTTGGCGCCGCGCTTGACGATCACCGATGCAGGTAAGATTCGATCTCCAGAGAGGTCTGGAACTCCGAGCACTTCATGATCTCCGACGACGAGCTCAAATTGATTGGTCGCCTTAATTTCTTCATTTCGCCTCAATTTTTTTTCATCTGGTTTTCTTTTTAAACGAATCAGGTTCTTAAACTTTGTCTTCATTTATTTGTTGCATATATACGATGATATATACAATGATATATGGTTGATCAGTTTGGTTATGTGTAAGTAAGCATCAATGTGGATGAGAAATAATATTCTGAGAAAGAGCACCATAACTATGGAACTGAGATGACATACTGTAATAGATAATCCTACTGAGAATCTACACAGACTAGTATTGTCAGTAGGATTATCTAACAAGCAAGTCTAAGAGTCTTGTTTCTATTCGACTTGGATATTTCTTCTATGGTACTTTGATGTTTTAATTGGCAAGCTGCATTGTCTTCTGGTTCAGAGGGTGATAGTATGTTGTACACTCGGCAACAATTGAACTAGAAATGAATTATATTACTAGATTTTAAATCAAGTTGTGGTTCATGCATAGAATCAAAAGAAATTGTCGGTTATATAAATAGAAGATCCATTTGCATAATATTTTGTTGTTTTGATCATACTCGTAGTTACATCAAAAGTTATTTTGAGATTGTTTGCCTTGCACTTTACACCCTCTGGTTTGTTTGGGTGGAGGAATATTATGCTCCTTGTGTATGTCCTATTGTCCTTCTAACTATCCTCAAGTTGAGTCAATTAGGGCGTCAAGAGTCACTTGCTTTCATTCTTTTGGTGTAGGATTCACTGTAATTTTGAGCTAGTAGTGTGGAGGTGGCTTAGCTTCTTCTAGCTTGCTGGCTCGAAATCAATGTCAAAATGAATACTCACTTGGTGTCCTCATAGACATTGTATAAAGCTTACCAACCTGATTGTTAAAAGCCCTTTGATTGAGATATTGTATCTTTGGTTAATTGACCACAATAGGAGGTCCTACTGCCCCTAATAGAGACATGTTATAAGTGACTGAAACACACAGTTAAGTTCAAGGGTCATACTGCCCTTAGTAGGAGGTCCTACTGACCCCAATAGGAACTCGTTATAAGTGACTGAAGCACACAGTTAAGTTCAAGGGTCATACTGACCTCAGTAGGAGGTCCTACTAACACTGACACAGAACGAGATTTTAGCCAAAGTTAGCAAAGAATCTCAAAACAAAAGAAACGTCATCCATTAAGAAGAATGATTTGAATATTAGAAATTGGTATTCAAATAGACTTCTTAATGATGAAATTAATCGTAAATTACTCTTTTGGTTTTATCGGGATTTTCGAGTAAAAAAACAGATTCTGGATTTTGTATCGGATTAGAGCAGATTTTGGCAAGAACGTCCGTTTGGAACGTATGATACCTTTCCAGAATGGGAACGACGAGATTTACAAGACTCACTTTAGTGAGCCCTGTCAGATATAGGCTAAAAGATGTTGGTTTGATATTCCGATTAGACACAGATTCTGGATTTTGTATCGGATTAGAGCAGATTTTGGCAAGAACGTCCGTTTGGAACGTATGATACCTTTCCGGAATGGGAACGACGAGATCTACAAGACTCACTTTTGTGAGCCCCGTCAGATTTAGGCTAAAAGATGTCGGTTTGATATTCTGATTAGACATTTAGTATTATTATAAGATTTCTAGTTCTAATAGGTTTTATTATTTCCTAGTTCTATTCTAAATAGGATTTAGTCAGGAGTTAGAGCCTATATAAAGGCACCCTCTATGTTGTATTAAAATTAATTAATTCAACAATCATATTGTTATCAATCAAACTTAAGAGATTTTTCTCTTATTTTCTAGTAAATTCCAGAGTTCTATCTATGGGTTTACGCTTGTAAACTCTCTATTGTTTCTAGGGTTTAACGCTTGTTAGCCCCCTGTATTTCCCGTTACGTTAAACACCAATAGGACGTCATACTGACCCCAATAGGGACCTGTTATAAGTGACTGATACACATAGTTAAGTTCAAGGGTCCTACTGACCCCAATAGGAAGTCCTACTGCCCCCAATAGGTGGTCCTACTGCCCCAATAAGAGGTCCTACTGACCCCAATAGACACCCCCCTGCCGACGAACCCCTTATTGCCCCCAATAGAAACCCCCGACGAACCCCCTACTGCCCCCAATAGACCCCAGACGAAACCCCAGTCGTCGGAGTCTGATCAACGTCGTTGGATCCCGATCAACGGTCACCGGAGTCACGGTCATCGGTTGCGAGAATTCGATCATAGATATTTATTTCAAAATAGATAGTCTATTGTTCTTATAATGGTCTATTGTAGTTTATTTAAATCATTAAGGATATAATTGTCTTTACCCTGTTTAAGTTGGCTCTTGGAAATTTTAAAATCTGATTTTGTTGGTGGGAATAAAATTATTAAAATTAGGGTTAATAGGCATTATCTCTTATTTCTACTTTAAGTGGAAAATAATGCCCTATTACAAACAAACAACTTAAAATGAAAACTTTGGTGCTGCTCCAGCTTCTGCTCCATTAATTCGGTGATTATAATCTTCTCAAGATGCTCTTATGCTCTATCTGCTCTGGTCTTTGTTTATTCACTCGGCAATCTTCATCTTCTTCATCCTTCTATCATGTTCAAAATGTTGTGAGCTTCTTCTTCATCAAGATTCTCTCAGTAGTGATCATCTGCCTCATCCGCTTCCATTGTTGCTAACATATTCAAGCCTGCTTTATGGAGCTGCTCATAAACCTCTTTTGGTGGTCTTACATTTCCTGATATTTGATTCTGGTTTAGGGCGGCTTAATCTTTGCTTTCTATAGAGCTTAGTATATTTGTCTGGGTAAAGCGGATTAAGATGTTTGTCATCCCAAATCTCATGATGAATTATCTGAGCTCCTTGAAATTTCTGGATATCTTCAATTGTGGTGCTGCTATCTAGGATTGGCCCAGCTTCTAGAATAATGTATGCTCCTTTCTTGATGGTAATGTTGTGCCTTGTTTGATCTAGATAAAGGTTACTGGAGAATAATGCTAGAGGGATACTATTTACTTCTATGGAGATTATGTAAACTTATGCTCGAGTGGATATGTATATAGTTGAGGAGATATGCATATATAGTCGAGCGAATCTATTTATTGTTAAAGAGATATGAACATATGCTTGAGGAAATCTAAACTGAGAATTGTTGTAAATTGAGAAAGTTTTATTGATACTGGAAAGATTACATGCTAAGTGGTTACAAGCTGATAGAGGTACTGAGATTTTTTATTCTCTAGCATACCTCATCTTCTCTTATACTAGTTCTAGCTGAAGATGATGATTCCATAGACAAGTGTAGCTTGGATGCAAGATAAGCTATTTCCCATGCACAATGCATGCAAAAGGTTTCTCCTCCAAGCACTCTACACAAAAAACCATGCATGCACTTATTATATGAAGTCAAACATGTTTGACTGGTCTTTTCGGTATTTGAAAAGAACATGACAACCTTCTTTTACCTATGGTAATTTGTATGTCATACACATCTGTATAACATAGATTTCTATAGAAAAGTAGCTAGCTAGAATAATAATTTGATTGATGTGTATGTGATTTCTTTGCTCTTGTTGGTATTGTTTGATGCATGCTCTCGTTGTCTCCAACATTTCTAGTGACTACACTCTTGTACTAGTCCTCAGCTATGGATTTTTTCTCTTCCTCTTTCCTCGGCTCACGCCTTCTAGCTTGATCTTTATGGGGGCGAGTGTGCGCGAGGGTTTTCTTTGTAATTTGTTTATCATTAAAAAAAATAAAAAAATCATTTCTAGTGACTAGATGCCATTGATCTTCCAATATCTTTGATCATAGGGAAAATACATCCAGTGATATGCAATCAACAACTGATATACATTTTATGTTTTGCGGAAGTTCTAAAATTACAGGGCAACAACATAACTAAAGTGTTGCCAAGTTAATGAAATTGATAATGCACATAGGAAGAGTGACAAAAGTACTTCCTGATAATTTGAGGCTATCTTATGTGGAGAAGAAGATTGACAAGGAAACCAAAGTCAGATATGTTGCATCCTTCCAAGTGTAAGCCCTCTAGCTTTGGAAGGGCTGAGCTATATGAAGTGTTTGAGTTAGTTCAAAGCGCCAAGGGAAGTGATCCTACATTCCTACATTACTTGCTGAAACCTCAGAGCAAACTTGTTAGGAAAGGTAACAAGTTTTAGGCAACGATCAAGACCTAGACACGACAGACGTTGGAAGTTGGAACTCGATCCAACTGATAAATACTGCATGTATTTGCAAGTAAAATGCGTAACCCAGATAGAAATCCAATCGAGGGAGGCTTCCATAAACAAAAATTTGAAGGACTCCATCTTGTCCACAATTTCTGGGAATTTCTCGAGATTTTTGCAATAGTGAAGTGAAATACTTTCCAGACATTTCCAGCCAACTCTACTTGGAAACATCTCAAGGTTAGTACATCCTCAAAATCCAACCTCACAAGATTTTGAAGAAATCTGCAGAATTGTGTTTTCATTGATTGAAAATGATTTACAATAGCTGGATATATACAGATCCTAATCATCCTATAGCTAGTATTTTAGGAATAGCTACAATTCTGCAAAGCAATCAATACAGATCACAATTGATTGAAATCAGGCTTGATTTGAGGAGAATCCATATCAGCTTTAATAAAATCCAATAAAAGGATCAACTTTACGAAGGCTTGCAGTAGTTTGGATTCAAGGATTTCATGTTTGACAGCCCAGACCAGAGAAGTCGGGGATAGTTTTAGGAATTTACATCCTAGATTACCGAAACAAGTATCAAACACTTTCAGAGCTAGTGGAAGGCGAACATAGTCTATTTCACGTCTTGCGAGTACAACATATTCTATGGGAGGTTCATTAGTATCAAAGGCATGCCAACTGAAAAGTTCAAGATAATGCTTGGTGGTAATCTAATTAATGTCTTGACTTCATATATCAACTTAATCCCATTACGAGTTAGCAACCCCTTATCTTTTGTGGTTACGATGACCCTACTGCCATAACCAAACAAACCTGTAGCTTCAGCTAAGTTGCATAACCAATCCAATTCATTCACGTCATCAAGAATTAAGATACCTTTTTCTGGCTCAACCTTTGCTTCATATCATTCATCCCTTTATGAACATTGCCGACCTACAATTTTGTGCCTCCTGTTAGAGTTATATCTAATGTGGACTCAAGATTAACACATAAAAGTCCAACATATATAAATATCTTGTGAAATAAGTAAATGAGGTTAATCGATAATACTTAACTTGGATATTTATCTTAGTAGTCTGATTAGATAAATACAAGGAGTTTGAGATAACATTGAATATATGTTATAGTTATCACATAAGGTAATTGATTGGTTTATTAGAGTTGCCTTGTGAGATGGGACTCTAAGTGAACTAATCAATATATAAAGGGGTCCCTGTGTAAGCTCATTCAACGCCTATAAGTTTTCATACTCACGGTGAAGAGGCAATCTGGAGAATTACACAGAAGACTTTCTCTGCTCTAATTTGATGGCGTTGAACATGAACAACCAAGGTTGGTGCTTCTAATTCTTATACATGTTTATATGATCTTGTTTTGCTGAAACATGATGCAATGTGTTTATGTATATGTGTGGTTTCCAGTTCAACAGTTGGTATCAGAGCCAACCACATATTTTCATGAACCTTTGTTATGTAATGCATGATCGTTGAGAAATTTTCTGGAAATTTTTTCTTTTGCTATAAACACTGATGAACACATTTGGGCCAAGAACCTTGTCGAGGCCCAATACACAAACCCAACACAAGCATGAACCCAGACCTGTTTTTTTTTTTTTTAAAAGGACGCGGATCTTTTTGACCCGACCCATTTCGTTTTTGACCCAATTGATCGTTAAAAGACAACGTCTCTTTTCACAAACCCAGAATTGGGATTATGGTTCTTCTGCAAAAATTCGATTTTGGGATGATTTTTCATTGCATGATGGTTTGCTATACATGGTTAGTGCGCGATGTTGATTCTGAAATACATATTGTTGTTAATAACTCTGTTTTGCAAGCGCGGGAGCGTCCTGGTACGTTTTCAATCTCAATGAAACTTGAGATTTTACTGTTTTGTGTGATTGAATCATGCATATTAACCTTAGAACTCGCCTGGGGAGTAGGTTGAGGTGCCCAGATGAAACTTCAATTTCGAATTGTTTGAAAGATGGCATGCATGATATGAAATGTGAATTACTGTGATTGTATGCTTATGGATGATTTGATGAAATTGTGGTGATTCTGAGTACTTGAATGTATGATCACGTATAGCTTAAGATTGAAATTGACAGATATGTATATTTTTACTCCCAAATCTATATATGTTTTGTTGAAATATCAAGATTGAGCATGATTGGTTTTCTGACAGTTTTATGAAATTAGAATTGGGAAAACGTAAAGTAACAATCACAGGTATTTAGTTAATAGAAATTTTGGAATACATGTTGCCACAGCAAACTATTTTAAATGGTTCTTGTAACTAAGACACATACTTGAAAATTGCATGTTTTTATTGAAATAGGAACTGTATCATCCACAGATGGTTTTAAACTTTACCTATCTTTGATAACAAATATGGTTCTGAATATGAGATACTTTAGTTCTTAAAGTGCAGTATGGTCTTTTCTTCTTGCCCACAGGTGTTGACTGATCATGTTGTAGGAATTAAAATGTGTCGTAGTTCAGAAAAAACTAAGGAATAACTTGTGCTTTGCCCACAGGTAGACTGGTTATTGAATTAGACTAAAACATTGTTTTTTGTTTAAAAATATGCTTCTATATGTATATATTCTGGAAATGTTTAAACTAAAATTTATTTTTTAGTTTCTTACACTTTGTGTTATATGGAATTACCTTGTTTTGGTTTGACACTTGAAGTGTTGTATGAGAAATGCCTTTTTTTTTTGGTATGTTTCTGGTGTGATTTTCATGTTTTTTTGAAAATTTTTACATATATACTGATATATATATATATATATGGATATAGATAACCAGAAGTACTAAAACTTTTGTTTTCTTTTATGTTCATTCTCAGTTTTGACTCCTGTGAACGTAGGGAGTGTGATGAATTTGAATGGTAGCAACTATAGGACGTGGAGAGATGATATAGACCTGAACCTAGCTCAACAAAATGTAGATTGGTGTCTGAGTGTCCCAATGCCTGCTGAAAATGGTGCAGCTAGAGATAACTGGGTAAGAGCCAATAAGATCTGTAAGCTCACTATTCTGAGGACTATGTCTGATGTTGTCAAATGTGGTATTCCTGAGAAAGAGATAGCTACTGAGAGGTTCACGGTTAGTGACAAGGGTGAGACTGCTATGTTGTTAGACCAGCTACATGGTATGAAGTATGATATGAAGATGAACATCAGGGAGTATATTCTGAAGATGATTGATATTGGAGCTAAGCTCACTGCCCTTAATATGACCATAGAGGAAGACATGGTTGTAATGCTAGTTCTGAAATCCCTTCTTGTTGAATTTGATCAGCTTAAGACCACTTACAACACTCAAAAGGACAAATGGACACTGAACGAGCTGATTGCTATATGTGTCCAGGAACACGAGAGGATCAAGAAAGTAACCATTCACCTAATCACCACTAAACCACAGTGGAAGAAAACTGAGAAGAAACCCAGCCCCTCTAAGAACCTAGGAGTTGGCAAGAAGGCCATGAAAGTCAGTGGCAACAAGGGAGACATCAAATGCTTCTTTTGTAAGGTTAAGGGCCACATGAAGAAGGATTGTGGCAAGTATACGACCTGGAAGGCAAAGAGAGGTAATGAACCACTGTTTAATTTTTATATTGACGTGAATTTAGTTAACGTTCATACTGATACTTGGAGTTTTGACACTGGCTCACCTATGCATATCACCAATTCTCTACAGGGGCTGCAAAGCCAGAGAAGGCTAAGGGAAAATGAGATTAGGATCCATGTTGGAGAAGGCACGAGAGTAGGAATTGAAGCAGTTGGTTTTGTTAAGTTAGTTTTGAGGCCAGGAGTTTTTCTAGTTTTAGAGTAAGTGTATTATGTTCCTTCCATGTCTAGGAACTTGATTTCAGTTGCTGTTTTGGTTAAAGACAATTGTCAGTTTTTGATTGATTCTGATGGAATGAAAATAAGTCGTGCTTCTCATTATCTTGCTACTGCAAAGTTTATTGATGATTATTGGTCTTTGCCTAATACTTGCCACACAGAGGTTTTGTTGATTGAGAATAATGTTATTGATTTAGTTAGTAGAAATAAAAGAAAATTCAGTGAAAAGTCTGCTTTCCTTTGGCATAGGAGACTTGGACATGTCTCAAAAGAAAGATTGAAATTAATTGTGAAGCAAGGAATTTTACCTGAGTTAGACTTCTCTGATTTGGTGGATTGTATTGAATGTGTTAAGGGTAAATTTGCTAAACAAACTAAGAAAGGAGCAACTAGAAGTACAGGTCTTTTGGAATTGGTTCACACTGATGTTTGTGGACCATTCGTGATTCAAACTATATGTGGAAATAGCTATTATATCACCTTTATTGACGATTTTTCCAGATATTGTCATGTGTACCTTATGTCTGAAAAGTCTCAAGCCTTAGAGAAGTTCAAAATTTTTAAGATAGAAGCAGAAAAGGAGTTGAATGCAGTTGTGAAGTGTGTGAGAAATGATAGGGGTGGTGAGTATTATGGGAGATACACCGAAACTGGTCAGCATAAGGGACCGTTTGCTTCGTTTTTAGAAGAGAATGGGATTATAGCACAATATACCACACCTGGAACCCCTGAGCAAAATGGAGTTGCAGAGAGAAGAAATAGAACCTTTATGAACATGGTGAGGAGCATGATGTGCATCTCAGGTCTCCCACATTTTCTTTGGGGTGAGGCACTTAAAACAGCCAATTATTTGACCAATAGAACCCCATCCAAATCTGTGTCCGCAACTAAAACCCCATTTGAGTTATGGAAGAATAGAAAGCCTAGCATCTATCACACACATGTTTGGGGTTGTAAGGCTGAAGCTAGGCCTTATAATCCAAACGAGAGCAAGCTAGATCCTAAAACAGTATCTGCATCCTTCATTGGCTACTATGAACATTCCAAAGGCTACAAGTTCTACTGTCCCACACACTCTCATAGAATCATAGAGACAAATAAGGCAGTGTTCCTAAATGAAACCAATTATTCTCATTCTTTTGAGGATTTTATTTTTGAGGAGCTTACTGAAAATGTTTCTACTGCTGTCACTTCACCACAACCTCAACCTGTAATTTTAGAAACCACACCAGCTGTTTTCAGTGGGATTGATGCACCTACCACTATCCCAAATCCTCCACCACCACCAGTTATTAGAAGATCACAGAGAGAAAGAAGATCAAGACTTGAAGCATTGTCTACTGATTTTCAGGTGTATGATGTTGAGGTAGATTATGATGCTGGTGAGATTGAAGACCCCAAAACCTTCAAAGAAGCCATTGCTGGAGATCATTCACATGAGTGGGAGAAAGCTATGATTTCAGAAATGAAATCTATGCATGTGAATGATGTCTGGGAGCTGGTTGAGCCTTCAAAGTCGCAGAAAGCAATTGGCTGCAAGTGGGTGTACAAGACCAAGCTACATGCAGATGGAAGCATAGAGAGGTACAAAGCAAGGCTAGTAGCTAAGGGTTTTACACAGGATGAAGGTGTGGACTACACTGAGACATTTTCTTCAGTCTCAACCAAAGATGCTTTCAGAGCATCATGGCTATGGTTGCTCATTATGACATGGAGCTGCACCAAATGGATGTAAAGACAGCTTTTCTGAATGGAGAGTTGAGTGAAGAAATCTTTATGAAGCAACCCGAGGGATTTATTGAACCTGGGAAGGAGCATCTAGTTTGTAAACTTAACAGGTCCATATATGGATTGAAACAAGCTTCAAGACATTGGTATTTGAAGTTTGATTCAGTCATCAGTGGTTTTGGATTCAAGGAGAATCAAGTTGATGAGTGTGTTTACATGAAATTGGAAGGTAAAAATTTTATTTTCTTGATTTTATATGTAGATGACATCTTGTTGGCTAGTACAAATTTGGACTTGCTGAAAGAGACTAAGTCCTTCTTATCAAAGAAATTCGACATGAAGGATTTAGGTGAGGCTAAGTATGTTCTGGGGATAGAGATAAAGAGAGATAGATCGAGGTTTCTACTTGGTTTGTCACAGCAAAGCTACATCAACACAGTTTTAAAGAGGTTTGATATGCATAATTGTGCAGCTGGTGCAATTCCAATGTCAAAAAGTGACAAGCTGCATAAAAACCAAGGTCCAAGAAATGCATTGCAGAGAGAACAAATGATGAACAAACCATATGCAGAGCTTATTGGGAGCCTCATGTATGCACAAGTGTG
Source organism: Fragaria iinumae (assembly GCA_009720345.1). Taxonomy (NCBI): domain Eukaryota; kingdom Viridiplantae; phylum Streptophyta; class Magnoliopsida; order Rosales; family Rosaceae; genus Fragaria; species Fragaria iinumae. Next base: position 11,891,997 of record CM019118.1, on the reverse strand, counting down.
CACAAGACCAGACTTGTCATATACAGTTGGCATCTTGTCAAGATTTCAGTCCAATCCAGGAATTGAGCATTGGACTGCAGGGAAAAAGGTTCTCAGGTATCTACAAGGTACTAAGGGTCATTCGTTGGTTTATAGAAGAGTGAAAGAGCTTGAGGTTATTGGTTATACAGATACAGATTTTGCATCTGGATATCCACACTCAAACAAGTCGACTACTGGTTATGTTTTCACAATGGCTGGAGGTGTTATTGCTTGGAGGACAGTGAAGCAACCTCTCATTGCTACTTCGACTATGCAAGCAGAATATATTGAAATTTATGATGGAGCTTGTGAGAGTTTATGGCTGAAGAATTTCTTGATACAAACTAATGCAGTTGACAACATTTTTTCAATACCTATGAAGATTTACTGTGATAACTCTGCAGCAGTGTACTTTAGCAAGAATAACAAGAGATCTGCTAATTCCAAGCACATAGACCTTAAGTATTTCAGTGTTAGAGAAAGAGTTAAGCATAAGGAGCTTGATGTGTTGAAGATTGGCACTGAAGCTCAGCTAGCAGATCCCTTTACTAAACCCATGATTGTTGCTGCTTTTGAAGAACATGCAGCTGGTATAGGTTTTTTGCCTAAACTTGAATGATAGGATCAGTGGGAGCTTTATTTATAGCTTCAGTAATTTTCGCTAGCAGTTAAAGACTTTTCTTGTATAAGTCTCATTTTGGTTCCAGTTTGAACCTTATGTTTATTTTATGCAACTTATAAATTTTCTGATTGAGAAATAAAAGTTCAGTGATGTTGCATTGCATTCTTTCTATGATTAGTTTGAATCATGATATAGCTATATGAATATTGTATTGTCTGTTGAGACAATGTTTTCATAATTTAAAGGGCATCTGTTATAATTTTCTTTTGAAGATGATGTCAGGTTTTTGCATACATAACCATAAAGAGGATCAAAATTGTTTTTAGACTGTGTCAGATACATCAGGTAGTCTAGAAATGATTACAGGTTGATAACTTTGTTTGATTGATGTGGTTTGTGGTTGGAACTACTGTGGCCTTGGAGTGGTTGTGTTTTTCAAATGCGATTCGTTTCTTGGTTCAGTACTACACTGCAGATTTTACAAATCAATGTTGCGAACTTTTGTGTTGTTTTTAATCTCAATGAGCTCTAAAGATTTACTATATTCTAATTAAGTTTATATCTTGTTGTATGAGTTATTCTTGGTCCAAGTGGGAGAATGTTAGAGTTATATCTAATGTGGACTCAAGATTAACACATAAAAGTCCAACATATATAAATATCTTGTGAAATAAGTAAATGAGGTTAATCGATAATACTTAACTTGAATATTTATCTTAGTAGTCTGATTAGATAAATACAAGGAGTTTGAGATAACATAGAATATATGTTATAGTTATCACATAAGGTAATTGATTGGTTTATTAGAGTTGCCTTGTGAGATGGGACTCTAAGTGAACTAATCAATATATAAAGGGATCCCTGTGTAAGCTCATTCAACGCCTATAAGTTTTCATACTCACGGTGAAGAGGCAATCTGGAGAATTACACAGAAGACTTTCTCTGCTCTAGTTTGATGGCGTTGAACATGAACAACCAAGGTTGGTGCTTCTAATTCTTATACATATTTATATGATCTTGTTTTGCTGAAACATGATGCAATGTGTTTATGTATATATGTGGTTTCCAGTTCAACACCTCCTAGAGTCTAAAAAATTGGAATCTCCTGCAGATGGAGTAGGCCTTCTTAAAAACCCCTTGACAGACAACACATATATGCTATCGGGAGATAAACAAATCTATAAAAAACTGATCAGCTAGTTTTTGTTGCACGGGGACAAATATAATCATCTCGAAATATGTTACATTTATTTGACATGACAACTCACCCTAAAAACACCCTGCATCATTTCAAGCAATGTCTCAGGGAAGGAGTTCCTGTAAATTCACCAATGAATTTGAAGTGTCTCTCATCTTACTCTTGGCCAACAGTACCGGAAACCAAACAGTTACAGAAGGATACAAGTCCAACAGACCATAATTAACCCTCTAGTGCTGCAAGCGTAGACGACTATCCAAGGGTGTAGTTTTCCTAATTTTGTGCGGAGCAGCAGGTCAAGAAGCGTGTCCAGATGAAGCAGCTACACACCTCGTCGTCATCATCTTCATCTTCATCTTCGTAATCGTGGTTGTCATTTGGAGGATTTGTTGATTCAATGGGCAAGGAGATCGATTGCTCTTGCTCATGACGACGATCACTGACATCTTCTTCATCTTGATCAGCACCATCACGTGGCATACCAGCCAGATGAACCCCGCAGCTTGTATACAGCAAACCTTTGCCATGCATGTGGTGAAAGACAACCCGACACATACAAGACATTGATGGCCTCTCTTCATTCAACCTCGACTTGATGCCAGCAGCTAATGCAATATACTTTAGCCAGACATGAGCTGACCGTACCTCACTTGATTTGATAAAACAATCATCATCTAACTCCATGGAAAGTTCATTAATCTCAACGGTGGTGCCAAAATTACAATAACCACCAAACTTCTCTGTGATTTCAAATACAGCACATAGAGTCAATCCTGCATCCAATGATATGAAATGTTGAGGGATTTCAATCAATATTTCGCATATGGGATGCCTTTGATCTTCATCAACAACAACGCCTACATCCTTCTGATAGTTAAACCACTTCGGAACTCTATTTCCTGGAAGTAAAACCTCAAACAAAGAGTACTCCACCTGTAACACAGAAAGGTAATGGTAACTATATCATGTGCCATCCTATTTACAGGCAATTAAGATATAGAGTTATAGACAGTACATAGGTAAGACAGGGGGAGCGGAGCAGAGAAATACCTCATTCAGTAATACATTTGCGACTTTCGACACGTCCAAACGCAAAGAATCAAGAAGTCTATGACAATTAGACAAGTCCATCTTACAAACAATTTGTGTGTCCTTATACTCCAGTATATCTGACAACAGCGAAAATGCTTCCAATGATATGCAGTCAGCCACTTCTATGAATCTTGTAAATGGTGGAAGTTCTAAAATCGCACAAAGCCTCTTGCAACCACACAATTTAAGAGACTCCAAGTTGACAAATTTGTTAATGCCCTTGGGAAGACTAACAAAACTGCTTCCTGATAAATCAAGATTCTTTAATGTGGACACGCAATGAATACCAACAGATAAATCGATGTCTGATAATAAATTGCACCCTTTGAAAGATAAATACGTGAGCGCCGAAGGCAGTGATTCTGCACTAGATGAAACCTCTGATGTCATCTTGCTCGGAAGAGTGAGAAGTTTTGGACAGTGGTTAAGACCAAGATGATCAAGATTTTGCAACTCATAAATACTGCTTGGAAGGCTTGTAAGGTTTTGACATCTATCCAGACCTATGAATGAAACTTCAGTGAGGTATCGAATTGATGATGGCAATTCTTTTATGCCAGTACCACTCAATTGCATGACATCTAAGGCTTCCATCTTGTCCACAATTTCCGGAAACTTCTTGAGCCTTTTGCAATCAAGAAGAATCAAATCTTCTAGAGATTTCCAGCAAACTCTTGTTGGAAATTTTGTCAGGTTAGAGCATCAATTAAGGTCCAATGTGACAAGTTTTTCAAGGAATCCAACACTAGGATCAACCTCCACTAGACTTGTACATTGACCTAGATGCAAGGACTTAATGTTTGGGATTCCAGATAAGTTGGGGACCTTTTTCAGGAATTTGCAGTTGTCAAAGTTTAGAGACGTCACCTTAGTCAAATGCTGTGATACAAAGCATAATATGAGGGCGCTTTGTGTGAGTACATCAAGATAATTCTCAACAACATCAAGTTCATCATCATCTTTTAGTATTTCTAGCAAAAATTCTTTTTCTTTATGGTTGAAGAAGCATGCGATGTCAAGGAAAACTTCTTTCACTTCATATTCCAATGCATTAAAACATATTCTGAATGGTTTCTGAATCTCTTTATTAGGGGCACTTTTATAGCTATCCAATGTAGCTTGCCAATGATCTATGGTTTGGAGAGTACCAAGATGAGAACCAAAAACTTTCAGAGCTAGCGGAAGGCATTGAACATAGTCTACCGCACGACTAGCAAGTGCAACATACTCATTTGGAGGTTCATTTTTCCCGAAGGCGTGCCAACTCAAAAGCTCAAGCGCTTGTTGGTCCTCTAACTTCTTGACTTCATATACTAACTTGATCCCATGACTAGTTAGTGAAGCCTTATATCTTGTAGTTAAAATGACTCTACTTCCCTCACCAAATAAACCAGTGGCTCCTGCTTATTTGCTTAGCCAATCCAATTTATTCACATCATCAAGAACTATGAGGACCCTTTTATTTCTCAACCTTTACTCTATAACATTGATTCCTTTATCAACACTAGTTAACTTCCAGTCTGGGCCACCTAGAATCTCGACAAGGAGAGTCTCTAGTAGCTGAACTAGGCCTTCAGGTGACTCTGACTTTTCTCCAACATTTTCCAAAAAACATCTGCCTTCAAATCTATGTGCAATTCAGTTATACACAGCTTTGGCAATCGTCGTCTTTCCTATTCCAGGAGATCCCCATATCCCGATTATGCAATGACTATTTCCACTAACACTTAAAAGTTGATCAATATCCTGGACACGAGAATCTATTCCGATAGGATACTCAGCCACATCCAAGTATGTCTCATTGAGTAGTTGGAGCGAGATCTCCTCAACTATGTTGTCGATAAATGTGAATTCATATCTACCAGTTAAACACAAGTGACGAATATATGACTCGAGAATGCAAAGAATATAAGAAAAAAGACATAATAACTCACAACTAAAAGCTATGTATAAACAGAAACTACCTTATGTCATATCTCTAAGCTCTTTACAATTATATATTTAAGGCTACTGGTGATGTTTTCTAAATGTACCAAGTTGATTGTTTGTATAGTTGGTTTCTGCTTGAAATCTTGAATTTCAGTCTGTTACTCAACATTTCTGTTTCCGTTCAACCCCTTCAAATGTCACCAAGAATAAGGAACAGATTTAAAATGACAGTATCCACTTATTCTACCTGCAATTTCCACTTGCATTTATAGAGTCTTACAGAATGTACTTTCTCTCTTCCTAAAATTTATGCAATCAGCTGGATTTTGGTTCAATCACACTATTGATGGTTTAGGATTTTGTACATTTAGGGATTTTCTATCTATGTACTATGAACTAGTGTAACAGAATGGAAATTACCAGTAGTAAATAAATGATAAATATACTTACTCATGCTCCTTGTAATGCCAGCCAGACAAATTTGCTGATCTTGTGAGTGCTCTCCTCCATCTTCTTACCTTTTCCAAGTTATCTGGGAATCTCCTTTCATGCTTAGCCAATGCTTCACCATAACTGCCTTTCTGGTATCTTATATCAGCAGGATCCACCTTGTAGAAGATCGGCCTCACCATTTGTTGCTTCGACTCATTGCAGTGATGAATGTGAAGCAGTTCATCCAAGCACCACTTTGAGGATGCATAATTTTCAGAGAACACAATGACAGAGATCCTTGACTCTTCAATGACTTTGAGAAGTGAGTGTGCTATATCCTCACCCCTTGTAAGATCGTTGTGTATGAAGGTGTTGATTCCCTTTCGAAGCAGAGCACTGTGCAAATGGCCTGTGAAACCAAAGCGTGTATCCTCACCACGAAAACTCAGAAAGACATCATATGTCCATGAATAAGGGATAAAATCTGAAGTAGCAGACGAAGAGGAGGCTTCTTGGTTGTTCATAGAAGCCATATACAGATAACTGAAGTACTGAACAAGTGAACAGAGCTCAAAGACTTGGAAAGTATGAGGAGCACAACTGGGGTCTAAAGGTTCCTTTATGTATATATGTGGTTGGACCGTTGGAGTACAGCCAATGATTCTTAATAGTGTACTAATTATATTTCTTTTTTCAATTTTCTTTTTACATGCTAAAAGTCCGAAAATTCTTTTATGCACCGAAACACAATTATACCAAGAACAAATAAATCCTATGATTTGATCATCTCTATGACAGTTCGGTTGTTTTTGGGTTTGATTTACATGTGTGAATTCTGAACTGATGAAAAACTAAAAAAAAGAATCGCTAGTATTGTACACATTAAGGTGCATGAATGGATCGAATCGGAGTATCTTATTTCGATTCATGCTCAGCCCAATCGCAGCACCACTATATGTGGTAACGTGGAGGTTAATTCAATTTTACACCCTGATATTAACCATTCACCTTTCCTCACCCATAGTTCACCCGAATATGAAAAGCAGAACAAGTATGCAAATCAAATCATCAGAAGTGTTTATATTCATCAGATTCCACAGCTTCAATAACTAGTAGGCTATTAAAACGCTCCACTTTTCCCAGAGCCTCATACCAAAACCTAAGGAAACGTAGGTTTTGTGCAGCACGGCGGCGGCGACCGAAGGGTCATCTGTCCGCGACAAGGGCGTCTTCGATGTCGGGTATCATCAGCGAGCGAAGGAGGTGGTGGAGTTGATCGGTTCTTTGGCTCTTGGGTCGTGGATGTGGTAGGCTTATGGGCCTCAGTTGCTGGGTTGCTCCATTGGGCCTAGTAAGCTGGGCCTTTGGGCTCCTCTTCTTTTCTTTCCCTTGTTTCAGGCGGGTTGGGCTAATTTTGTGGTTTTTATGGAGTGACACTTCTAGCCTTTACTACTGCTAGGTCGAAGCTGTTTTGCTAGTCTTTTGAGTGAAAACATACACCAAGTGGTCTTAGGCGTCATGCTTATCAGAACAATTGCTTTGTCTTACTGTAGTTTGAGAGTAAAGGTTATTCTCTTTATTTGCTTTCTAGCTTTCATGTCTACCTTTTTGGACGCAGTTTTAAGGTTTAGTTTGGATTGTCCGCTTGTTTGAATTTTAGTTTTAGTATTTCGTTTTATCGAATAATGGTTATTTGAGCTTGTATCGAAGTTTATTTCCTGCTTGACCAGGCAGGGCTTCGGTCCAATTGGTAGTTTTGGCTTTTGCCAATGAATGGGCTATGCCCGATGGAGTAACATCCATTTCCCTCGGACAAAAAAAAAATTAAATAAATAAATAAATCAGAAGTGTTTATGTAAGCTTTCCCTGTTCCCTGACCCAAACCATTCACCTTTCCTTACCGGCTTACCCAACCCTGAACCTAAAAGCAACACCCACGAGGCCCTCCAGCAAAAAGGCAATAATAGAAACCTGCTAACAATCATAATACTTGACCAGTCCTTTGATCTAAAACATGAAGGACAAATAATGCATCAAGACAAGTCATGTGATCCAACTCCATTTTCTTATAATAGTACACCACAGTACACTGTATAGAATTTTAGTCATAGAAAAGTGATGGCCACTGCCCATAAGAAAACAAATGAAAGTGAAAAGCAAGCTCAGAAGGCACGGGGAAAAATCCAAGTACCCTAAATCACCTTAGAACCACCACATAAATGTGGAACTAAAGGATTCCCAGTTAATTACTACAGATGCAAAGCTTGAAGTATATATCCAACTAGCAGTTATTCAATTGTATTAACTCTACACAACATGAACCTCCATTTCCTGCGCCTGAAACATGATATACAAAGATTCAGTCTCATAATAATTCATAAACTTGAAGAATAAAAATAATTCTTCAACTAAATTCTTTCAAGCTTATGGAAAAGTGTAATTGGCACAAGAGGGCGCCTGAAACATGATATACAAAGATTCAGTCTCATGAACCTCCATTTCCTGCTTCATTTCCTTCCTATTCTTCAATTTGTCAGTGACACTAGCCAAACAAACACTCAAGGCACCATACTAACACTCTAACGACGACAATAACTATAGAGAGACAATAATCGACTCTGCAGTGCCAACTAATTAGAAGAGCAGATATGCATTTGTAAACACAACGCCTACAAACAATTTGGTCCAGCATATTATGTGAATACATGTAGAAGTTTTCTATAAGCAGAACAAAGTCATGTCCTTACCTATAATTAAGAGCAGAATTGGCCGCTAATAAAGAAAAATTTTGAGCTGTCTGCTGAAAATTTGAGAGAGCCTTACACAGCCATTTTCATTTCTATCTTCTCATGAGGATCATAACCACTGAGTTTGAAATCAGCTGCCACAAAAGAATCTATATTCTTTTTCTCAGGATTAATCTTCAAAATCTGCATTTAAATGGAAGTATGCGAATGTAAAAGAACAGTATGGGTGAAAATGAGAGAAGAACCAGATCATTTGTGTAACCTTATTACACTTACTGGAAAAGGCTTGGGCAGTTTCTTAAGTTGCTCCTCTAGAGGCCTGATATGAGTGCGGTAAACATGAGCATCCCCTAAAACATGAACGAAATCACCTGGAACAAGATCTGCAGAACACAAAATGGTATTGAAGACAATATATAAGTAGACAACATTAGAATTAAGGTACAAAAACCTCCAGGTGGCCAATGAACACAAAGGTCAGAAACTAAGATCTAACCAAATACTAATAAGGAGTAGAGAATGCATACCACAAACATGAGCAATCATGCATGTCAGAAGCGCATATGAGGCAATGTTAAATGGCACGCCCAGGCCCATGTCAGCAGAACGCTGGTACATTTGGCATGATAACTCTCCTTTGGCAACATAGAACTGCAAAGACAAGATAGATGAATGTAATAAACCAAAAAGGGTTATGATAAAGAAACAAAATTGGTACTTGTTTGCGTCACAAACCTGAGCAAACATGTGACAAGGTGGGAGGGCCATCAATTTGAGATCAGAAGGATTCCAAGCTGAAAGTATAATCCGTCGATCATCAGGATTATTTTTTATCTTGTCAATAACATCTAATAACTGATCAAATCCTTGGCCAGTGTAGTCAGCATGCATGTCAGTGTACCTATTATTCGAAGGAGAATTAGGTGGACTTGAAGTTAGACTTCATTACTGGAAAACTAAAAGAAGTTTACCAACCTGGCACCAAAGTGTCGCCACTGGAACCCATATACTGGTCCCAAATCGCCCTCCTCCCTGCCAGTTAAACCAATGCTGAAACAGAAGACAGAAATGTCCTATTAAACTGCAGAAAACAAATTACCATCATAAACACACAAACACCCAGATGAGGAAGTACAATACTTGCCTATCAAGGTAGTCTCTAGATGCATTTCCATCCCATATGCGAATGCCTTTCTCCTGAAGAACCTGTGCATATCATATTAACCACTACATTAATTACTTTGCATTAAATTCTCTTTAACCACTACATTAATTACTTTGCATTTAGAGACTAGCAAGGTGGCGGCTATTTGTTTAAAATACAAATAGATGATTCCTTTTCCAAGTGAAATAAGAGCAGATTTAAAATGCAAGAACTTCAAAATGTCAACCTTTCAGTAGCTCTTAATTCACAATCTATAGGCATAATCCAAGATATGGTTGACTGAAATATCACAATAAGTCATCACTTCTAGCAAAATATTGTACAGATTCTCACATTTCGATAGATAAAGCTCTCAAACTAGCAAAACCAACTTACTTCAAGATAGTCCCATTAAGATGACGTAAAGTATATGAAAGAAGGAAAACAATATATATGGTTTAAAAGGTTCAAAAAAGGAGAGTAATACCTTTGCATTGGTTGAACCACTGAGGAACCACAGAAGTTCTTCAACAACCCCTCGCCAAAATACTTTCTAAGAACCAAATGATCACAATATACGTCAATACTATATTGAGATAAAAGGAGAATTCCAATACTGTAACTTTGTGCAAGGAGAAAAATGGATTCAATTCATTTTCATGAAAGATGAAACCAGTTTATAACAGAGGCATACAACTACTGACTAGGTGTAGGTTAACAGGAATAAAATAAAGATCTAAGAAGATACATATGCATGCCTTGGTTGTTAGAAGAGGAAAAGTTCTGCGCAGATTGAACCGCATCTGTGGAGATACAAGGAAAACATGTAACTATACCTTAACAGTATTTACTCAATGGACTTTTAAAAGGAAAATAAACTCCTCTTCTTTTCTTTTTTCCAGTTTCAGCTTGACATTACCTGGCAACCGAATTTTGATAAAGTACCAGTCCCGGTCCTATCATCCTTAGAAGTACCATCTGAGATTATTTCTTGAACCAGATTTAGATACATGTACTCCTCATGTTTCTCAAAGATCATCTTGGGGAGGAAAGAGAACTTCTTTACCTCTTTAATGGAATCTGACCTACTATTACAGTTCAGATTATTGTTTTCACACAGGGATCCAACTTCAGAACTCCTCACACGTACATAAGTTGTGAAGGAATGACGAATGCTATTCTCCACCTTGGGAAATGATGAATACCATGGCTGAAAAACTGCGGAATCAATTGCAGGGATAAAAGTGTCGCATTCAATGTTGGTCTCTATTTCTGTAATGTGGATTGCATCACATCCAGGCCCATTGAGAGCTTCCCTGGATACATAAATGTTCATATGAATAAAAAAGGAAAGAAGAAAATGGTTTCACTACCAAAGTAACAAGAAAATTATACCTCAATATCTGGCCACCTCCTATGAGAAACACTTTGTCAATTGACAGACAGTAAGGAGAAGCAGCTAACAGCTCCAGAGCAGAGGCGATGCTCCCACATATGACAACATTCTCAGCAGTAGCAATATCAAAACTCCCAGAACGAGTCAGGACAACATTAAGGCGTCCAGGTAAAGGCCGATGCTCAGGGGGAATGCTCTCCCATGTTTTTCTACCCATTATAATTGCATTCTTTTTTCCAGGATCTGATGTGGTCACAGTGACCTCCTTAAAGAACTTGAGATCAGAAGGCAGTCTCCAAGGTAGTTTCCCATCCTTTCCAATACCCATTTGTCGTGTTGCAGCCACAACAACTTGGTAAGTCCTCTGTGGATTCAGCTGGGTGTTGCCGTTGCCGTTACCATTTCCAATTGCAGTCACTACTTCACCAGCCATTGTTGAATACAAAGAATGACACAAACTCAAAGATAGCAACTTCAAACGAGGACCGCACAGCCAATTTTTCTGGAAGTGCGGCAAAGCCTACAATATTAAGACAAATGTTAAAATACGAGTACTAATACGAGTACAATATGGATGGATAATCAAGCCAGCAAAAGAGATTAGTGATAGTGCATAAAATCCTTTGAAAAGAAAAGGTACATAAAAACGAAACTAAGAACAGATACTAGCCTGTATGTTGATAATCTAATTCCAAATAAACCAAATCTAATTTTTCCTATAACCATACAAAAAGCACCAACAAGATAAAATCGGTGCTAGCAACACTAATACCAAAAAAAATCTGTAGATGAATGAATGAGAACAAACACCTTGCGCCTTGTGGAAAGCAGAAACGGAATTCAGATTTTCGACTCAGCAACCGCCGGTCAGGAAGAAAACCAGAGCAAAGCACCCGGCCGAAGACGACAGTAACCAAACTCTGATTTGGAGTTGGGTTTCCGGGGAAAGCTCAAATGAAATTGGGGAAAGGGTTTTAAATTGGGGAAAGCTCAAATGAAAGCTACAGAATGCGCTCCTATAATCCTAACAATTGTTATTATTGGCCTCCTTGAAATCACTTTTCACTTAAAATCAATAGCATCTCCGGATTGCCTACACTAAAACTCATTCTAAAGCTTCATCACAGTACAGATTACTCCCTAATACTAAAACCAAACCCTAAACCCAATGCAAAAGTCAACAAAAAAAAAATGCAACAATTCTTCAACAACCTTCTCATCATAAAATTAAAATAAATAAACCCACCACAATATCAGAGATGAAATAGAAACAATAAAATCACCCAATAAAAAAAATACTGGGAATAAAGTTGAAATGCGAGAAGGAACTGACCGATCTCGAAGCGAAGAGCGAAATTTTGGAGAGGTGGGGAGAGGCAAGAGAATTAGGAATTAGGGTTTAATGCGAACTTTGGGGGGCAATGTTAGAGTAGAATAGAATTATGGTAAAGGAAGATAATATAGAAAAAAGAGAAGAAAAAAAAAGGAGGGAGGAGGAGCTTTCCTTGTCGCTGTTGAGTTCTTTTTCTTGTTCGCTCTCTTTCGTTCTCTGTGTGTCACAGTGGAGTGTTGGACTGAGAAGAAAAGAGAGAGGGGGTTGAGGGGCAAAAGAGGAACAACTGAAATTAACTGCAATGCTGTGACGTGGGCCGAGAAAATCCAAAGAAGCGGTTGACGCGGAGTTTCGCCGAACTCGTATTGTGCTATAAAATTTGTTACGCACGACTAGTAAATACTCGACACCATTTTAATATTTAAGATATCTTTATTAATTAAGTTAATTTAGTTTACAGAACTGTTCATGGTTAAATTTTCAGATATCCTCATAATTGCCCCTACATGAAAACCTCTTACATGAAACTGAGTTGAATAAATAGAGGATCAAATAGACAAACTCTAAATCAAAGGGGATTGTTTGTAAATGTTTGCAAATGTTTATAATGAACCTCAGTTTGTAAATGTTTCTGGATAATTATGTGAGGGGACTCTTATGTGTTGCTTGATTTTGCAGGCCTAACTTAATTTTTTGTTTTCTTCGTGTAAATCTTTGCCACACGGAACACCGTTTCGAGGTAGGAAAACTCTTTTTGTCTTTTGTTTTTCTTCATCTCTGTTTAATTGTTTGTTTAAGTACTTGTTTTGGAGTATCACTAATTTCCTTCATATGTCTTTGAAGGGTCCATTGCAGAAAAACTGCAGATTGCCAAAATTCTAAAAAGAAAGATGGAGTTGAAGAAGATAAGAAGGAAAATCAAAGTTTCTCATTAGAAATGTGTGAAATCATGACATCAACGGGAAGTTAAAGGTTCATAGAAACTTCAATGGATTGAAACGTCTAAGTTTGGATTAAGGATGTATAGTTCAGTTTTGTGTCTTTGTTTTTGTATCTGCTTAATGTTTTTTGAAAACTAAATGTTTTCTTAATAATAAAACAGGGAGAAGGAACAAGAAGAAAAGAACAACAACCCCGTAATGAAAAACTATTAAGAAGGAAGTGACATAGAATATGCTTAGAGTTTGTCAAAATTTGACATTGAGTTTTTTTTAATTTTTTTATTTTAAATTCTCTTTTATTTGGATACTTCTTACCCACTGTTGATATCACCGGTCTTTGTTTTCATTTGGTAATGGGATCCATTTTGTGGATGTGGAAGATTTTCCAATTCCTTTTTTTTTTTTTTTTTTTTTGGTAGGCTTTCACTCAAATAACCATCATGTTTATATTTCAGCTCTCCGCTCTCCGCTCTCCGCTCTCCCATATATGGAAGCCTTTAAGCAACACCAGAAACTACTTCTTTTAAAGGGGAGGACGTACAGAAAGGAGTATTACAAGGTAGTGATGACTGATGACCATTGTCCACTATTTGATGTACAAGTTCTCATGGACAAATCTACGGTAACTTTAATTGTAAAAAATTGAATGCATGATTTGATACATGGCTTCAAAGGATGAGACGCAAAGGCCTTGAGTGGATTTTTTTTTTTTCACTAATGTTTGCATGCAGTAACAATTACAAATAACACACTTCTAAACGACATTTAAAGCACAACATAGTTAAAGAGTGAAGACTATGTACATGGTTAATATATTTAACAAAAACTAAACAAGCGCATACGCGAGTGAGGCCCTTTCGCACACACATCGTGCGTGCAGGAAGGCTAGTATGACTTTATTGAAAATGCAAAGAGGGTCCCAATATATAAATGGTTAAGATTTGCACAATCTGTTACAGCATAGAAGAATTTCCATTTTTTCTTTCTAAATTTCCAAACACCTGAACTTTTTTTTTCTTTAGTTATATTAAGGTACATTTTGGTGACACAAAGACTCGAGACTTGAGAATAAAAACGAGAAAACTGGCTCTCCGCCACCTATCTAGCTTCCTCCCAAACTCTAGCCGCTTTGGTCTAGCAGCATTATGTGGCGCTCACCGTCAACTCCAAGCCGAGTTCTCTTGGCCTCTCCTGGCAGCAAGCCACGTTGAAGCTTGAGTAAGCTTTGCTTGATTACTACGACGACATGTTGAAGCTTCAGTTTGAGGCCACATTGGTGATTTAAAGCCAGGTAAAGCGTAAAGGCTACCGCATTTCCCTCTTCCTTGTCTGGTTTTCATTAGTGAATCGAAGCATGTATATGTATCGTTCGTCACAATCCAGACATGCATTTGGCTGTTCAAGCAAAATAACATAACAGAAAGTGGTTCTTCCTCTTGACTCTAATTCTTGGACTGAAATTTGTTCAACAACTCCATGAGAAATGGTACTGAAATTCACCTCCATCAAGATTTTACAACTACTCGTCAACTAGATTTTTAAGAATTGGTATATATCCACTAAGGACTGGGAAAAGGTGTAATGACAAAAGCTTCATTTACATGCAAACCTATCAACAAAAGATCCCTTTTGACACTAACAACAAACCTAACTGAGCGAATCAACTAACCCATATGTTATGCAACGCCACTTGTAAGCAATCTGATAGTAGCTTTATGTAATTAATCATAATTAATGTCATTACTTGCAGCTGGTGCAACTGGAACATCTATATTGAACACGCTCCAATGTATCTGCAACTAGAAATGCCATAAATTTCATCTTCTTGGTGAAGCATATAAAGGACACTAGATGATTCAGTGCTTCCATAGATGACAACTCAAGTCAAGTGCGTAAACAGAGGCTACATAAAACTATAAAAGAACAGGAAAGAAGAAAAAAAACAAACATAAATAAAATCCGGTCCCTTTAACGGGCTGCCTGACTACTGAGCTCCCGCAATCAAAGACCCTCAAAGAATCTCATATGATCTTCAAATGTCTCTGCATGCCTGATCTTTGACACTGATCCATCTTCTTCAACCTGGAAATATTGTAAAAGCTCAGAGAAATAAGTAGAGGCTTCAAAAGACTAGTTTTTGGAAAGAGCATAGATGTCAGTATCGGTTTGTAGAGACAGTTTTCAATCAGAATTCCTTACCCAATACTCTGGAGGGCGCATTTTAAGATTGTAAGTTGAGGCCATGCTCATGCAGTAAGCACCTGCATCATGAACAACCAGACCAGCTCCCTGCAATGGGAAACTCAAGTTCAGAAATCAAGCATTGAAATCTAAAGGAAAGCTCCAAAACACAACACCTGCGAAAATTATCGTCATTTGCTCCCAAACATACAACATAAAATGAGAAAATATCCCCTGATTTTCCCTTCAAAAGAATAACAATTTACCTTTGGAGGAGTCGGAAGTTTTCTCTCCTTCCCTAAAAAATCTGCAGACTCGCAGACAGGGCCAACCACATCAAAAGTAGAAATCTCAGCTTCATGCGGTGCAGGAGCAACTAGTTCAATATGCTGCAAGCAAATGCCAATAGTCAATTGTGATTCAAAATAAAAACAAAAAAGATAGTCTAAAAGACACTATTGAGTGCAATAATTATCGTGCAATTATCATAATTTTTTAGTCAAGTTTAGTTTATAAGATGAATTAAAATTTGTTCTGAAGTTTCCTACGCAAATGCCCCAAAACATAAATCTGTCGTGTGTTATGAAGGGTGACAAAGTGTCAAAGGGGGATGGAAGGTTTCAAACTCAGCTCTGGATGTGAGGAATGCTCACTGCCACTGGAGCTACAAGTCTTCATATAATAACTCAATGATTCTTAAAAGCTACATCTAAAGTAATAGCACCAGACAGAAACCTAGAGCAATGATGCAAAAGCTGATAACAGCTTTGGACAAAGTGGAAAGATCCATCAAATCAACCAAATGAAAACTACGCAATGCAGATAATATGCTCTAAGATCCGACACATGGCTTACTTTTATCTTTACTGATACTTTGGAAAATCTCAAGTGCCATTGCTAAAGAATTTTAATCCAACATTAGTGTAATAAACTTGGAACTTACTTGATAAGCATCATAGAGACTGGGACGAATGAGTTCAGCCATGCTTCCATCGATCACAATAAAGTTTTTGGTGCCATTCGTTTTCACCCCTGTTACTCGGTTGACCAGACAGCAAGAATTTGCAATAAGTGACCTTCCGGGTTCAATGATAAGATTTAGATCTCGTGATAGGACCACCTCCCGAACCTAAACCATCAACATTAACGTTGATAAGCTTCAGGGAAACATCATCAAGATAGTAAGCTTTGCTAGTTGTTTTACTTTATTTTAAATACCCACAAGGTATCAAGGCCTCTTTACTAATTCAGTCAGGATATTCAAAAGAGATTGTAAGAGTTCAAAAAGATCAATATAAAACCTGATATATTGGTACCACTTAAGAAGCTTGCACAACAAAAAATTACAGATGACAGACAACTAATCTATTTTAAGATTATGAAGACAGGGATTTACTCATAGTACTCTTCATTCGTTTTATACATGTGCAAGCAAATGCCATGCATAGGCTCAACATTCTATAATCGAGATTGCAAGGTGCACCAAGTGACGTATGTGCACAGACACACAGACAATTGCATAGTTAAATAAGAAAAACAAGATTAAAAAAAATGATACTCACAGTATTAATGAGATCTCTGGGTGTTGGAAGAACAGCACCAGTATGATAGTAATCTATCCCAAGACCACCACCAATGTTTAAGTAATTAACATCAAAACCTTGATCTCTGATCTTGTCAATGTACTCAACCATAAGAACTGCAGCATCTCGAAATATATCCACCTGATAATACAAAGAAAAACAAAAGAACATATTTTCTTACCAAAAGGTACATTAGTGGCATCTACTTTTGGCTATGATTTTATTACCATACACAAGCACAGATTTGTAAACATACTAGTTGAAACTTTATCTAAAGTTATAAGAGTACATGAACACAGAGACATAATCGTACCTTTGTAATGGTGGATCCAAGATGGCAATGGGCCCCAACAAGTTTTAGCTCATCAGGATGTTTCTTAACCTCATCCAAAAACCATTGCAGCTTCTCATTTCTTATACCAAATTTGGAATTCTTGTTTCCAGTGGAAACATAAGGATGGACCTAAGAGAATAACACATGAATCAAATATATTAGATTAAGATTAATGTAACAGTCAAACCCATTATTATGAAGAACATCAAAACCAACATCTAAGAAATAGTGAAGTTGGAGAAACTAGTGGATTATGGGGTGCTAAGGGTGGGGCATATAATACACATCAAGCATGTCCTAAAACATACAAAAAAAAAAAATCAGAAAATGTGATTATAGAGTTCACCTTCGTATCATAAGAGCTTCAGCATGAATATCACAAAACACAATAATGTGTTTCAGATACATAATATATTTTGAAGTCCTAATCTTGCTCAAAAACACTCTACGCATTCAACATGTCTAACTTCCTTAAGGCTATGAGTATGGGAAATCTTCATAATGTATATACCTGAGGGTCTACATCCGGGTTAATTCGAAGTAGCACATTGACCCTCTTGCCAGCAATTCTCGCAGCGGTGATAATATTCTCCAAGTCGAACTCACTATCGACATTGATAAAGACACCCTCTTGGGCAGCCAAAACCAAGTCATCCAACAACTTTCCATTCCCATTGAAAATACACCTGCTCAAGGTATTATTATTCAAGCATCAACTCGAAGTCACAGTTAAATAAAAAACATCACTAGATGCACACATTGACATTCTGTTGATTAAAAAGCTACGAAAGTTACATATGGGTGAATAGGATTTACCTAGTTGGGTCAAACCCAGCTCGAAGAGCCAACCTGAGCTCATTCCCACTAACGAGCACAGCACCACAGCCTAAACCCCTCAAATGCTCCAAAATCTTGAAGTTATTGTTGGCTTTAATGGCGTACCCAATAACAGACTTTAAACCCTCCAGGGCGTCTTTATAGGCCTCAACGTTTCGGGTGATCTGGGGCTTGCTGTAGAGGTAGAAAGGGCGCTTCTCCACGGACTCCATGACGTCCTGGACCTTGAGGCCCTCGCAGTAGAGAAACCCATCAGAGGATTTGGAGAAGCAGTGCTTAAACGGCACCGTTTGAGGGGCTTCTTGGGCGAGGACGGCTTTGAGGAGGAGGGGTTTAAGGGAGGGTTTGAAGGGTAGAATGGAGTTTCGGGAAAATGGGTTGCGGGGGAGAGAGTAGTTTAGGGGTTTGGAGAAGGAGGATGGAGGGTTGAAAGTAAGGTGTGCAGCCGCCATGTTCAGAAGCGAGAGGAGTAAGACAACAGTATGGTGTGCTACTCTCGACTCAGAGGACACTGCTTTAAAGTGAGAATCGCAAAGCAGCTGTTTCAAATCAACATATGGTTTTATTGCTGCTTCTTACACGATTTGACATCTGCCCGTCTAGCTCAGTTGGTAGAGCGCAAGGCTCTTAACCTTGTGGTCGTGGGTTCGAGCCCCACGGTGGGCGTTGTGATTTTACTTTTTTGAGTTAATTAACAACTTTAATAAAGGAAATGAAAATGCTCATTTACCTGATAATGAATAAATTTTTATTTAAAGTCTTAACAAACAATATTATTTTAGGACTATTTTACCCTTACTCCTTAAACATGCATAGAGAGAGAAGACTTGGCTGAAACCTCACCGGATTTCGGTCGTCGGAATCTAGAAAAACTAAACCTTGGTCGAAGGACAAAAGAGTACAATTAACGCACAAATTACTTCATTGAGAACTTAATCATATGATGCTCTCCTGATAAGTATCTTAATCGGAGAGACTTGATAAACATCGCATTCCAATGTTTTTCATATGTTTCTCAAAAGTATATTTAGGCAAAGTTAAACAAGTCTGTCATGTGTAATGATTAACCTTAACCAAACACATACATGAACAACTTCATGTTTGAGCAATGATCTCTGCATGTGACATGCGGTGCATGCGATGTTACCTCGTTAAAGACCTTGCCAAGCAAAAACCCAGTGGGACAAAAGTTTTAGTCTAAGGGAAAAAGAGCACAACCGCACCCTTCACATTTGATAATGACATGTATACGCTAGACTCCCCCTGAAGTCTACACCTCCTTGTGATTCTTACTTCAATCATAGGAGTTTAGATAACTTAGCATATCAATACTCTTTAACATGTCTTCAAATGTTGCATCTGACAATGATTAACTAAATCATGCCGTATTGTCCTCATTCTGATCTTTTACATATTGATCTTGAGGAGAATGCTGCTTAAGAACTCAAAACATAAGTTCGTGCTGAAAATCAGATTCTCTCGCAGCATGACCTTCGAGGACTAAAACAGCCATAACTTTCACTAGGAAACGGTTCTGGAAAGTATCCGTACCTTTCCAACCATAGATTCGACCCAAGCTATTCACAAAGCTTCGTCAAAGTTGGCTCTTCAGAAAATATAGATTTTCTGATTTCGCTTTTGATGCATCTTTCATTATGCATAGCTAGCGATTGCGTGGATAGCGTTCATTCTATCATGTTGAATTCTATGTAGGGATCGAATAAGCCCAAATACTTTGAAGTATTGAAAGGATGTCCTCATGGCATTCTATTGGAGTTGTGTGGGCGCAGAGCTTCACTTAGTTTTACAACTTTTCAAAGCGAATGAGAGGTCAAGTCTTTCTTTGTCATCTTCCTTTAGAAGAAATAGATCTCTTTTTAGAGTAAAGACTTTGACTAATCATGGGAGCCTAAGCCGATTGATGGAAAATCATCATCAATATGGTCCTCGAGTGCCTTTTCGAGACCGTGTCTTTCCAAGATCTTTTTCATTCTTAACTTCAGATGTTTGATACATATTGGCATCTTTTAGTCCATCAAGAGTCCATGTAAATCTGGAATGAACATGCAAGGGCATAATTCACCATATCTCTTCCCAATCAAGTAGTTACTTAGTGTGCGTTCCAACTCCTCTCGCAAACGCATGCTCCTATGGTCTGGAGTCACTTGATTTGGGTGAATGAAGTCTATTCAAGACCTTCATGCATATCTCTGATCCCATAGAGATGTTATTATAACCACATTTATAGTCTGCATGTTCAGTTATTTAGAAACTACCAAATTGACAAAGTAGTGGAGTTCAATGACATCCATTACAAGAGCGTATCTCATCGTAGTCGATCACAGTGCATATTAGTGAGAGACCTTGCGCCATAAAGTGAATCTAAGCTCTTGTTCTCACTATATTTTCTAACAAAGACATATTTGATAGGGTTTACACTTGCGGTGTCGGCATCACATGCCCAAGAACCTATCTCTTTGTTTTGGATCGTATTGTTCCATTAGGCCAATATACTACGTTAATTTATCAACGAAGTGTGGTTCGATATATTCATTATCTCACGTCCTCATGTACACTAGTGTAATACTTGTAGAGATCTCTATATGGATTGGATTTAACATTAAGGCGTCCCCCAATGATAATCATAATTCAGACTTCATGAGACAGATTTGAGTATTATTGATCGATGGATCAGGATTGTGCCAAATTCGCTTTCTTCCTAATGAGAGAAATTATTGAACCTAAGAGTCTCCCCCCTTCCTTTGGGATCCAGGGAGTCACACACATGTGACACCATGTTGCCACATTACGGCGTCACCATATCACCATCCATGATGATGGCACCAAGACCATCTCTTTTAGGTCATGCCATATCCTCTTGATATATAAGACATCAATCCTTGCAGATTGCAGACATATTTGCAGCATGTGATCTCGTCACTTCAATACTTCAAGTGTTTGGGATCAAGATGAGACTTAGTGGGGACAAACCACGACAATTCACGTCATTCCATTTGAACACTTGTGTTCGTATCTCCCCCTAATGGCGGGAATACTATCTCGTCAAAGCGAAAATCCGCAAATATAGCGGTAAAATATATCGTCTTTCGAGGAGTCTACATAAGCGGACTATAGGTGGAGATTTATATTCAACCTAAAAACTTATTCATCTCAGAGAACCCATCATTAGGCACTGTGGCAGTGCAATTTGGCACTTTGCCGAGCTTAAGGATTGGAGATCCATTTCAATCTTGCCGAGTTTAAGGATTGAAATTCCGTGTTAGTCCTCGCACACAGTTAAAAGCTGTCGTGCAATAAATTCAATGATGGTGGGTGGTGGACAAATTAGTAAAGCTGCATACGATATAACCGTAACGGATGTATTGGTGCGCATTAACCAATCTCAAGACTATTATCGTAGTTATTTTCTGTGAGACCAAATAGGTTATAAATATCAATACTCGTTCATATGTAATAGTCATCAACCCTTTGATAAAAACTTCTTTAAGAATGGGTAATGAGCCCGTAGAAGTATAAACAGCATAAGTAGACAATAATGTAACACGTGACCGGTATGTTAACACATTTCAACCAGCACCATAAAACACATAAGGTGTCCGCAAGTTGGTTGTATCTGTCTACATAATCCCTTTTTGGATTTGTTGTAAGAATAAAATGTTCTCTTTTGTGTCATAACGTAGGAGGGTCCCGCTCATAATTTAGCTAAAGATCAAGCTTTACAAAATGAATGATGAGCATTAGAAAAGGCCAATGACACATCGAGAGAAAGCCGGTGCATCTCAATTTCTTGAGGAATTGACCGGATGGCCTCTAGAACCTTGGAGCCATGTGTGTGTGACGTCAATGTCTCTCGGGAGCCGCCACTTACAACCATGGTGTCACCACTTACAAATTTTTTGTCGGAAAATCTCACACATCCTCAAAACGAGTCTAGGTAAGGTGTCGAGGGAATTTAAGTGACATGTTATTAATAAATCTTCTTTAACCGAATCTTGATCATCAACATTCCTGTTGAGGAAAATTTAAGTGAGGCACAAAATCCGTGAATTAGAAATTTCCTCAAACCGAATCTAGGTGAGCAACATCCCTTTTAACGGAAATCTTAGTAAGGATTAGAATCCAAGTATTGATAATTATAAACTCTAAACCCTAAACCCTAAACCCTACATATAATTACAATAAATAGATAACCAAAACATTTTTACGTGAATACCCCTTATACATATACTATGAAATCAACATTAGTTTAAAAGGGTAAACAAGTAGATTCAGAATCATCAATTAAGGGAAGTTTTTTTTTTGGACAAATTATTGGTCACTCCTTATATTTTGAGTGATTCGACAATTTAGTCACTCATGTTTTCATTTTCAGCCGATCAGTCTTTATACTTCTTAAATTTCAACCAATTGGTCCATTTCGTCTTATTCCCTCCAAAAAGTTTGTTAACTTGATGATTTGAATAATGTAAAATTGTTAAACGTCAATTATAACCCAAGTCATCATCTTTTTTTATTTTTTTTATTTTTTATTTTTATTTTTTATTTAGAAATGATCATCTCATCTCATGCATCTCATCTTTTACCCATGGAGTTGCATGAGATGTGGTTAATGCTACATTTTGCCTATGTTTGTAATTTTCTAGTAAAGAGGTATTTTGTGAGTATTCAGATATATCTATGTAGTATATACTCTTGAAACTTTTAGAAAATGAGTTGAGGTAAAAGAGAGTAAACATGCTCTTTCATATTTCAAAATCTTAATTTCATTCTTCTGTTCAAAAAATCTGAAAGGGGTTAGGGTTTTTATTTTTTTTATTCAGCATGTAATCTACAATTGTTCTAGATGTTGAATTTTATTTAGTATGTAAAGAGAAAGAGAAATGAGAAAAAAAACACCTAAGGACATTTAAGGGAGTGAAAATATAGTTTAAAGAAAATATTGTCCACGTTAGCGAATTAATAGACATTTTGGACGAAAATGGACGGAATGGATCAATTGGTCGAAACTTGAGAAGTAAGAGGAGTAATCGGTTGAAATTGAAAACATGAGGACGAAACTGTTGAAACCTTCAAAGTATAAGGAGTGACCAGTATTTTGTCCTTTTTTTTTTAAGGGAGGTAGTCCGATTTGTTTTTAATCCTTTTAGTTTTGCTTGTTTTTAAAATATGATTATAAAAATAAAATCTTTTTTTTCTTTTTCTAAATAATATGCTTACAAAAGGATTTCGAAATTGACAACTGTTGAAGGAGAAAAGATAACGAGAATAACAGTCTACTCATTCATTGATAGAAAGATCTATTTATAGGCATTAAATAGAATATCCCGAATGATCTAGAAGTTCTATCAACTGTAATATATTCTAATGAAGAAACTGGATTAACCAATCCTACGTGTATTAGGGCAAGACACATAACAGAAGGACAAAAATATAATTTCCTTAAACACTCCCCCTTGTGTTGCGTCCCTAATACGATATGGTGCTTATGGTGTTGTCTTGGTAAAAACCTTGCCAAGTAAAACAAAAACCTAGTGGGTAAAACAAAAGATTTGGACGAAGGGAAAAAGAGCACAACGCACCAACTACAATTGATGATAACATGTGATGTATGTAGACTCCTCTTGATGTCTACACAACGACTCCCCCTAATTGGTAACTCAATCTCGGAGTACAGATAAACGGTGTTGTCTTGGTAAAAACCTTGCCAAGTAAAACAAAAACCTCGTGGGTAAAACAAAAGATTTGGACGAAGGGAAAAAGAGCACAACGCACCAACTACAATTGACGATAACATGTGATGCATGTAGACTCCTCTTGATGTCTACACAACGACTCCCTCTGATTGGTAACTCAATCTCGGAGTACAGATAAACGACGTAACCAATGCACTTCACATACTTCAACAGTAGACTTGGGCAACGATTTAGTCATTAAATCCAGCCATAACATCCTTAGATCAGACTTTCTATACTTAGCATTACTTTGATCTTGAAGGAGAAGGTTGCCTAACAACTCAAAACATAAGTTCGCGTTGAAAATCAGATTCACGCGTGGCATGATCTTCGTGTACTTAAACAGTCATAACTTCTTCGATACAATAGGTATGGACGAACCGTATAATGTTCTGGAAACTAGACACACGTAGCTTTCCAACTATATAAGATCCATAACCTAGTTCATCCTGAGCTGATCACAAAGCTCTGTCGAAGTTGACTGTTCTGCCAAAGCAGATTCTCGGACATATCCGTCATACTTTACGAAAATAGCCATAACTCACTCAACATGATAGGTGTGATCAAATGGTTGGTGTCCCTAGAAATTAGATACATAGACCTTTCTAATGGTACCAATTTCACCATTTTCCAACGAGTGGGCTATCCTGTAAGTCCCGTGGAATTTGACCTATGAAACTGGGCAAATTCTGATTTTGCATTTGATGTGTCTTTCTGTAGAGATGAATAAACCTAAACCTTTCATAGAAAGAATCACTACCATTACATTGGCGTTGCGTGGGCGCATCCGGGTACTACCTTGATGTTCTTTCACACTCATTTAAGAGGGAGCGAAGATGCTCGACCGCTAGGAAGAGAGTTGAAAGACTAAGGAGAACTTAGCCTTACAAGTTTATAGTGAATGAGAGGTCGAGTCGAGCATATTGTAACAAGTACGTGAATGTGCTACCGTACTTAGATGGAAAATTTCTCCTAAGACTTCTTCGTCATGTGTACGAAATGAGTCTTCTCAAGACTTCGACCGATCAAGGGATACATATAGGCATAACTTTATCGTCCTTTAGATTGCATTAAGCCGACAGATGAATAAGCATCATCAATAACGGTCCTCACTTTCAAGACCAAGTGTTCCCAAGATCCTTTCATTCTTAATTTTGGATCAGTGGAATCTCTTAGTTTAACAAGAGTTTATCACGATTCATCCAGAATTTACACGCAAATAGGCATAATTCTTCATATCCCTTCCCCATCAAGTAGATACTAAGCAAATACCTTGCAAACACGCTCCGTGGTCAGGAGCCACTTGATTTGGGTGAAAACCGATCTATTCAAGATCTTTATGTACATCTCTTAGTTCTCAACAGAGATAAGTTGTGATCACAAGCTGCTTGTTCAGTTTTTCGGAAACTACCTAACTGACAAGGTAGTGGAGTGCAATGACATCCATTACGAGAGTATATCTCATCATAGTCGATTCCAGGGCGTTTATGAGAGACCTTGCGCCAGAAGGTGAGTCTAAACTCTTTTTCTCACTATGCTTTCTAACAAAGACATAACTGATAGAGTTTACACTTGGGGTGTCGGCGTCACCTAACCAAAACACTATCTCTTTGTTTAAACTAGATCACATCTTTCCATTTAGGCCAATCTGCAACGTTGGTATTTTCTCAATGAACTATGATTCGATATCAAACTCATTAAACCACGTCATCATATACACCGGTGTAATTTCTAAGTGTAGAGATCTTTATATGGATTGGTATTGACATTGAGGCGTCCCCTAATGATGACCATAATCCAGAAATAATAGAGGAATGAGTATCATTGATCAAATGATCAAGTTGTGCCAAACTCGCATACTTCCTTGGCGAGTATGCATCGAACCAAGTGGCCTCCTCCTAAACCGTGGGAGCCACAGCCTAGCGACACCATCTACCACATTTTTGGTGTCACCATGCCACCATCTATGGGTGACGACATGTCCTCTTATCTAGACATCAACATGTCCTCTTATCCAGACATCAACATGTCCTTATCCGGACATCAATCCTTGCAGGCATGTTTGCAGCATGTATATGTGATCTCGTCACTTTAGGGAACTTGATGAGACATAGTAGGGACAAACCACGACAATTCCAAGTCGTTCTAATTGAACATTCTTGTTCTTATCTCCTCTTAACGACGGGAAGACTGACTCATCAAAGTGACATAAAAGAGATCGCCCGTCAAGGTCCTTATATAAGCGGACTATAGTCGGAAGCTCATGTCTTACTCAAAGACAATATTCATCATAAATAACCCATCATTGTGCTATTGTGGAGGCGCAATATGGCACAGACAACATGTGGACGATATAGATTGCAGAACGTTAACTCAATCCGTTAACAAATATGCATACCGTTACAACCGTAACATAAAGATTTGAATGATGATGGGCAAAGATGAATAAGTAAAACTATGACCCTGCTACAAACCATAGCAATTGGTCTTACGGGTCCAAAAAACCGCTGGCCTTACCGTTGGGACCGGTCAAAAAGAAACCGGTTGAACTGACCGCCGGCATCACCAGACCTCTATTTTACACTTCCTTTAATGGTTCACTATCCTCCAAAGGTCCAAATGCTACCAAATTTTTTAAGCAGGTAGAAATGGAAGTTAGAATTCGGAAACCGCCAGCCTCGACGACAGAACCGGCCGAACAAGTGCCGAACCCGCCGTCGGAGACTCTGTACATCCATGAACATTTATATTGAGCGGTTCACCACCTTCCACGTCTCCAAATACCACTAAATTTTGTAAATAGGTAAACTTCGATAGTCGAAATCCTTGGCCGCAAACAGAACCTCTAGAACCGGTCTAAAAGTTGGTGAACCGGATCTCACAATGACTGGTCCGCAAGCTGAAAAAACCGAAAATTCTAGGTTTTGTCAACTTTAAAATCATTGTCAAGGTTCCCCATAACATCTAATTGTTATGGCTTGAGTTAAACTAGTGTGAACATCACCATAGCATCATTATGCCTCAAAGTGAACAATGAGAAGCCATCTAGGCCAACATCTTATGTATCATTCTTGTAGAATCACTCATAGACATTGTAATGTCTTACTTAGTGAACAACGACTTAGCATCTTGTTTATATACTAGTCTATACACATTGTCTTCAGCGTAGGAGGGTGTCGTCCTAATCTTTGTTAAAGAATAGGCTTTACAAAACAAGTAACGAGCATGATCAATGTGAGATCATAGGGGTTCTTTTGCGTCATATTCGCTTATAAAAGCATGAGTAGTGCCTCCATTGAATAGGAGGATGACGCGAATGGCTTTAATGCCAACCATAGGCCGTGAGCATTGCTCATAGCTCCACCAATGTATTTTAGTGATCTTTGATCTCAATAGTTACTTTGCTCAAAAGAAAGGATGTCCGTGAGAATCTTTACTCTTTAGTATACGGATCATCAAAACACGTCAAAAATTGTCCCGGATGATTTATGTTAAAGCCTACATGAGTCGATATCTCCATTCTCATCATTGGTGACAATAACCGATTCAATTAACCGAATATTAGTGACTCATGAATGTTGCGCATTCATTATAGTGATACATAAGAAATTCTCATCAATTCTCACAATGTGTTTCCAGGTGATAAACGTTGGCGTGAATATCATTAAGTCATAGCACGGTGTGATTGGTTCCTTATGCATAAAGAGCATATGTGACTTGAATTATAACGTCATTAGGCATTGAAACTTGAGCATTAATCCACTCTGATTATTTGTAATGATCTAGTCATCGTAGTCACAACGGATTTATAAAGCACTAAATCCATGAATAGTTGTCTATTCCTTGCAATAAATTAAGCACTCAATCTCGCTACAACACATTCATATACTAGAATGTAAAGACAACAGTTTTATGTCAAGACATATAAACCGAAATATGTTAACAATTTCGATGGAGATTGAAATAATACTGCATAGATGGACGAAACAAGGCTTAGAACATGCCAAAACGTGGCAAAATTGGTCGTGAGCACCCACGGCCCATTGTTGGATCTTATAGAGAAAGAAGATGATTTTTTTTTTTCAACATCCAATTTTGGATAACATTTAGCGTAATGCAATTTTCTTTTTACAATTGTATAAGTGTGCATTGTGTCACACTTAACATTACAAATCCTCATTTGATCCAAAACCGATGTGCATTGCGCTACACTATGTTTAATTATGATGCCCAAGTATGCATTGCGCCATACTTGGTGCGATTTCAAACAAATCATCAATCCTAGGCAAGGGATACCTATTCTTGATGGTCACCTTATTCAACTCCCGGTAGTCCACACACAAACGAAGTGTATCATCCTTCTTCCTCACAAACAACACTGGTGCACCCCAAGGCGAGGTGTTCGGTCTAATGAACCCTTGCCCGAGAAGACCCTCAATCTGAATCTTCAACTCCTGAAGTTCAGTTCTCCCCATCTGATAAGGAGTCTTTGATACCGGTGAAGTACCTGGTACCACATCTATAGCAAACGCTACTACCCTCTTAGGAGGTAACCCTGGAATCTCCTGGAACACATCACTAAACTCAGAGACTACTGCAATATCCGCAATACCCACGGTACTACTTGTAGCCTCTATGTGAGCTAACACTCCTTCCCACATGGCCGTGTCCGACCTATGACAACGATAGCGAAAGCTCTGCTGTCCAGGAACGTGAAATGACACTACCATATCAAAACAGTCAATCACTGCATGGTTTGGCCTTAGCCAATCCACTCCCAAAATCACATGCACTCTTAACTAACTACAACAGAAAACCCTTGCATTGGTCTAAATCAGTGAAGGGCACATAAACAATCATCGAAATCAATGCATATAAATTAAACCAGAAAATTACTGTAAAACAAACAATTGAAAACATAGTAATCCCTGCGCATAGCTTAGTTCAGGTGATTACATTGAGATCAAACAAATATAAAAATAGTGATCCCTGCATGAAATTTAGTTCAGGAGATCACAAGCAACAAAAAGGTAATTGAATTAAAATCAAAGTAATTCAATACGAAACACAATGTTAACAAACGATCATTAGCAATATCAATTGCCATCCACAAATCTCAACAATCCTATTCCAAAGCCAAACATAACTAACCACATAAGTAGGTCTACATGTTCTCTATCCACAAATCAGTGAACAGTTTGTACTACCCGGCAAGGTCATCACCCTAAGCCTTGAAATCTCTCAAATTAACCTCACTAGTTGAGTCGGATTCACTGCCTTGATAATAGGTAGAGAGGGGTTATTCTTTCCCCCCTCCTTTCTAAAATAGAATTCTTTCAACAGGAAAATCCTCACATAATTTCCCGAAATAACCCCCAAGAAGACCATCACTTGCGAAGCAAAGCAACACTGAGTTAACACTTGCATAAGACTTAAACACAAGTTTAACTTACGAACAAAAGAAGTAATGACCACATGATCACAACAACACAGACTTCCACAATCAAATTGTGAAGTCAAACAATAGTTCAATCTAGAGGTTCTCATTCCTCAAAGACTAAAACTCAAAACACCCTACTCAATCTCCCACACTTCATCTACCGAGGCAACCTATGCCCTAGCAACCTAACGCTCAAGACGACACCGTACTCCCGCATACCCAATGACATATCAGTACCGAAGAGCTGATGATGGTGATCCGCTGCAGTCGGGCCATCACTCCGCAGTACTGATTATCACCAAATATGCCACCCTACGGTTTGATACCAAACTTTCACACCCCAATTTTCGAATGGAATTTTCAAAAATTGTGGCATGATCTAACTTAAATACAAATATCCCAACCGGTTTAAATACAAAACCAAACAACTAGAACTGAATAACGGAAAAGTAATATCATACAACCCATCACTGAGTTAAATATTACACTTCCTTATTTACATAAACTTAAAATACAAGAACATGAGAACAATCTCATGAGCTTAATATTATCTACCCGATTTACAAAACTATACAGAGTACAACAAAAGCCAAAAAGAATCTTGGCACCAAGTCTCCACCTCAATCCTGCTGATCATCACTTGCAGGTCTAACCCCTACACCAATAATTGGTGTACCGGGATTGTTAAGCCCATATGAGTAAACTTAAAAATAACACAACATCATCACATCCAACATTTCACAAGAGAGATTTGATCAATAATTAAAACCACAATTCCAACATTCTTTCAAATAACATGTACTCATGAGTCCCAGGTATTGATGAAATACCCCTCATGACCTACAACAACACAATTGTGTACCCATGGGACCCAGATACGATAAGGTATCCCCCATGCCGTACACTGACAGACGGACTAGAGCTCTATTCCTAACCGCAACCAATCACCCGGCCAAAAGCTTGGAACCCGGTTTGACTGTCCAATATCAAAACACAAAATAATAAATAGCATCAGAACCGCAACCAATCACCCGATTAAAGGCTTGGAACCCGGTTTGACTATTTAATATCAAAACACAAAAATGATAAATAGCATCTTAACCGCAACCAATCACCTGATTAAAGGCTTGAAACCCGGTTAGACTATTTATCCAACAATCACAATATCACAACATCATATATTATATCCTTCCACATTGATATATTTACATGAACAATTATAGATATTCTACAAGAATATTCTATCCATAACCAAAAACATTATGATCACACGAACCTTAAAAATAATCATAAAATAGGAAAAACTTGTTTTAACTTACCTATGATCCGTTGGCGATCAAGCTCATATATTTTAAAACAACAAAAACATGATTTTTTTTTCAATTATAATCATTAACAAAAATCATTCATCGTATCATCATAATCCTCATCATCAAAATCCACCATAAATAATTGGTCACAAAGTGGACATTTGGTGAGAATTACTGACCTAAATACTCCCGCTGCGTCTTCACAAAAACACAAGAGCCAAGCTAACCACAACCTCACACATCACCTAAAATCGTACAATTAAAAACCTTAGAAACCAAAATACTAAAGGATAACACAATACCCTTAAACTAACCCTTAGCTCAAAGGACGACAATTTCCCAAAGTCATTGAACTCAACGACACAATTGAGCTGCCTTAAATCTTCAAAACCTAAACTCAAACTCAACCAAGCCAAAACAAAAAAAACCTAAGTCATAACATGCAAACCTTGCTCAAAACATAGCCAAACTATCACTCAACATGATCACAGCAGCAAGGACTAGCTAACCACAGGAAACTAAGGCCACAACTCAGCCGGACGCGCCGCCACAAGCGGCGGCGGCGAGTGAGCCCCACGCGCCACCCCAAAACTTTCGAATTAGGAGAAACTCACAACATGAAACTTGTAGATTGAAGTATGGTGAACAACTTTAATACCTGAGGTTTTGACTGGTTTAGCCGGGATCGGCCGGAAAACGCCCCGAAACTTCAAAACAGAAACAAAAACAAAAGCTGCAAAACTGGTACCAAAACTTGGTTTTCAGGTCACCAAACACGTATAAACATCACTAGAGGAAGGAAAGAAGCAAGACTCACCTAACTCTCGCCCGAAACGCCGCCGAAATCGCCGGTTTTCCGGCGATACCGTAGCAGCTCCACCGCCCCATGGCGGCTTCCAGGCGGGGTGACGGCGGGCGGGACCGCTCCAGAAATGGAGAGGAGGTCCGTGCGGACCGAACGGGACCGGTGGCGACCGGTTTGGTGGCCGGAGGAGGGAGAAATCGAATGGAGAAAACCGGAGTGCGGGAGGAGGTCGGGAGAGGGAGGAGAGAGAAAGTGATTTCTGATTTTAGGTTTCCAAAAATAACTCCCCCACATTTTTCTACTTATACAGTTTCCAAACCCGGAAACTAACTTTCTCTGATCATAACTTTCTCATACTACCTCCGTTTTGGGCGTGCCACATGTCTACGAACTCGTACCGACGAGCTCTACAACTTTCATGAAGGAAGTTTTCGAAGATAACTTACGGAAAATAAAGTCAACTTTTGGGCCTCTTAAAA
The DNA here is from genome assembly GCA_009720345.1 of Fragaria iinumae. NCBI lineage: Eukaryota > Viridiplantae > Streptophyta > Magnoliopsida > Rosales > Rosaceae > Fragaria > Fragaria iinumae. Next base: position 11,860,420 of record CM019118.1, on the reverse strand, counting down.
GTCAAAGTACCTTAAAAATACTTCCGAAACTTCAACTTCGCACAACTAAAGAATTTCCATAAATAATCCTTCATTAAATATGGGAATAACACAAGGAAAGTAAAATGAAAATCTAGGGTATTACACTATGGCAGATGAAATTCAAGCTCTTAATGAGAACAAAACATGGAGTGTGGTTAAGATTCCTCAAGGAAAGAAGGCAGTAAGCAGTAGATGGGTTTATAAGACCAAGTTTCACTCAAATGGTACTGTAGAAAGACATAAGGCTCGATTGGTAGCTCGGGGTTTCACTCAAACATATGGAGTTGATTACAAGGAAACCTTCGCTCCTGTTGCAAGAATGAGTAATGTTAGAGTTCTCCTTTCTGTTGCTGTGAATCATGGTTGGCCTCTCTTTCAAATGGATGTGAAGAATGTTTTTCTACATGGTGATCTTGAAGAAGAGGTTTATATGCAATTGCCTCCCGGTCATTCTCAGTTTTCTGATCCTAGTATGGTATGCAAACTTCACAAAGCCATTTATGGTTTGAAACAATCTCCTTGGGCTTGGTATGCCAAGCTTAGTTCTGTGCTTGAAGAAGTTGGTTTTCATAGCAGCAATGCAGATTCCTCATTATTTGTTCGAATTGGTTCAACAACCAAGCTTATGGTGCTTATCTATGTTGATGATTTAATTGTGACAGGTGATAACCTATAAGAGATTAATGTCCTCAAGCAATCTCTTCGTCGCAAGTTTGCAACTAAGGATTTGGGGAGTCTTAAGTACTTCCTTGGTATAGAAATGGCTACTTCTCACATAGGGTTGTTTCTAAATCAAAGAAAGTATGTTCTTGATCTGTTGAAAGAGTCAGAGTTTTGGGATAGCAAACCAGCTAGCACTCTCCTGGATAGCAAACTTCAGTTTGAAACTTCAAGTGTTTTTCTCTCTGATGTGACATCTTATCAAAGACTGGTTGGTAAGTTAATTTATCTTACAATAACTCGTCCAGATATTACCTATGCTGTGAGTATTGTTAGCCAGTTTATGCAAGCTCCTACTCAAGCTCATCTTCACATTGTTAAGAGGATTCTTCGCTATCTTAAAGGCTCGGCTGGTAGAGGTATTTTGTTGAAAAACCATGGCAATACTTGCATCATGGGGTATACTGATGCGGATTGGGCTGGTAACTCACTTGATCGAAAGTCTACTACTGGTTTTTACACCTTTGTTGGGGGAAATCTAGTTACATGGAAGAGTAAGAAGCAAACGGTTGTGGCTCTTTCTAACGCAGAAGCTGAATATAGAGCAATGGCTGCTACTGCTTGTGAGCTTATTTGGCTGAAGGGTTTGCTCTCTGATTTGGGATCCCCTTGTAGTCAACCAATCTCTCTCTATTGTGATAATCAAGCCGCCATGCACATTGCTTCTAATCCTGTTTTTCATGAAAGGACCAAGCACATCGAAGTTGATTGCCATTATATTCGAGCTCAAGTTCAGTTCAAGCTCATTGTCACTCATTACACTCGCAGCTATGATCAGCTCGCCGATATCTTCACCAAGTCTCTTTCAACATCTCATTTCCATCGTATTTTGGGCAAGCTTGGCTCAATGAATCCTCTTGATCCAGCTTGAGGGGGAGTATTGAGAGAGTTAGAGATTAGTTCAAATTGAACTAATCTAGTTGACTTTAGAAGCGTTGGGCTACGCGTTGTGCTACCTCCCCTGCTGGTGTGCTACCATGTACTTCTGGTCTCCCTCCTTTTTTCTGCTGTTCCTTGTTGCAGCGGTTTGTCTCTCTGTTGCTGCAACAAGTGGGTGACCTTGGTCTTGGTGCCACAACGGTGGCTGTGGCTGAGTTTCCTTTAGCTTTCCTTATACATTTTTCATTGTATCTATATATACTTGTGATTAAATCTTGTAAAGTTTTTTATCAAAAAATATTGAAGAAAAGCTTCCGCAATCTTTGTGTTTAGATTTCTTCAGATATTTCCATTACAAGTGATGGCCATATATTGCAATCAATTGTTCTAAATACCTTATCTGGAATTGAAATGGTCACTTTAAATAAATTTATGAGAGAATTGCTTCTTTTGCTTACAGCTTTCGTAGATGTTAATCCAGAAGAAACTGAGCTAAGAGTCCTTTTGCAAGTAGCTTAAATGATACTGAACCAGGTTCGTCCAAGGAAATCAACAGTAATGTAGAAGTAAGTATCTCGTCGTGATATTTCTCAACATGATGTTGCAATTTTTTTAAATAATCTTCTGATTTAATAGTTGGCAAATGTCATAAAGGGTTCTCAAAATGGAGCTGCTTTTAAGCAAGAGAAAGATGCTTCGATGGGGGTCTCAAACTACAGGTAAATAGATACAGAAGATGGTTTATCTGTAATACACCTCCCTTTATTGTTCTAAAACAAATCATCTTCCGTCATTGTTATGCTATCTTATTGAAATGAATGATTTTTCTTAAAACTGTTATTACGGTTCAAGATGAAAAATTAGCTACATCATTGTTATGATTTACGACAGACACAAAGTTTGAACTATGTTTTGGAAAGTAGTTGATGATTAGACAGTAAAACTAATCTTAGCAGTTGCATAAAATTTCCTAATATATGTAACTTGCAGCAACTTGGTCTTGTATATAATTTTTGTGTAACATCTACATAGTGTGCAATATGTGGTGGTTTATATGTGTATAGAAAGATTCACACATCCATTGGAAAGAGGTTAATTGTATTCATATCTTTGGTGCTATTTACCTGAGGAGATTAGGAATCCCACTACGTTCAAATGTAAGTCTATTCACACAGCTTTATCTAAGAATAGTCCCCATTCATTACTTTCTACTTCAAAACCGTCTTTTGTTGTAATCACTTGTTGGGCAAGTGTGGAGCCAGGGGGATGGGGGTTGGTTGTTTACTGTTATATCTGTAACTCCATAGCATTTGATTCTTTGAACTAATTGTATGCTGTTTTTGACAGGGATGCTGCAAAATCCACAATATCACCAACAGCTAGAAGACATGTTGTAAGTGCTCTTGCTTTTGTTTATGTATCCCAATTCCTGTTCCCACTTGGTATCTGAATTGCAATGTTTTGATCTCATGAGTTTGACCCAAATTATGACTGTTTTCCTCAATTATAATTCTCAACCAAATCCCAAGTTTTTGAGGTGGGGAAAAATTAGCCATCAATAGGAAACAAGTAAAAGAATATCTGGTATACTCGAGCTAGATGGTTTTGAAATGAACTCAATTAGAGAAATTTTAATCCTTTGATTCTTAAACTGTGAGGAGATAGTAGAGGGTTGTACTAATATGCATGCTGTGCTTTGTATCTCACATATTGCATGGCATCTTATATTAGTCAGCACCTTGGCACCCTTTCTGTAAGGAAACCATGACCATGGTTGACAATACAACATCCTTCCTGCGCCTCAAATAAATAAAGCAGCTTGCTTTAGTTAGCGATCTTGCCCTTGTTGTTGCAAAGTTTTCAATATAGCAGTTCAGTTGTATATCTGAATGTGTTTGTAATTGAGCCACACATTTATTCATTTTGTATCTATTTCATATATGTTAATTCATGTGGATTTACATTGATTTACTGGTACCTTAATTTGTTTTACTGTCTCATCAAATCTTTAAATCTTGTATATGAATAGCCACAATATATTTTGTTCAAGGCTCCAACACTGCCATGCCTGCAGAATGCAGAATTGATTCTTTAAAATTTATGGGGTCTAAAGTATAGGATGATGAACATTTGGTTTTATTTCTAATGCGCTCTATCGGCAAGGTATTAATTTAATTTTTGTGTTTGACATCTCAGATGTAATATGACTGGAAGCAGTGAATGGGACAATCGAATGATGGATTCTTTAAAAAACTTTGACCTTTGCAGTCCAGAGGTCAAGGAGCAGTTCGGTAAGTTTGAAGTAGGTTAATTTGTGTCGGGTTTTCAATTTATTCGGGATTAATAGCACTCACGAATATCATCCTTTCCAAACCTGGTATCTTACTCTGGGTAGTATTTATTAACTGATTAAGCGCAGATCTGCAGGTTGGCTCAGTTCCTTCTTATCAGATTGGTGTGCTCTTAGAGCATTGTTGGTTTGGTTGTTTCAGTATAAACCATAATTCTAAAATTTGTTAATTTGAATGATTTCATCGATATTTGATATTTGTTAAAATTTGTCAATATATGCATGTTTTCCCATTTTGATGATGGTGTTGGTCATGATGCTGGCCAACAACTAAGAATCAGCATGAATGGAAAATAGCCCATCAAACCCAATTACCCAACCAAGAAATATAAGTACAGCCTCATTGGGTGGGTAAATGATCTAGTTTCATTCGGAAGGTTGAAATGTTGAGTGGAAGGTTGTGGTCTTCAAATATTCTTGGCGACTCTACATGGAAACAACTTTCACTTTTGAGCATATATTTTAAATAAGAACAGTCTACTGTGTAATGTATAAGTATGTCTTTATTGCAAATCTATTGGTTTTATGACGAACTTCAAACACAGGAACATTAAATATCAAATGTCCTTCAGGTTCTATTATTAAGAGCTATCATTTGGCTCTTCCAATATTATCATCTCACTCTGGGAATTTTAAGATATGATACAGCTGATTTAAAGTCATGAAAATTGGTTCGTTAATTTATTTTTTATTTTTTCTTTTGAACTGAGGTTAGTGTGTATGAGACCTTGCAATTATTATAATTTGGGAATTTCAAGGGTATTTTTGATTTATTTAAGATATGATTGGAATTCTATAGAATAGAATAATAGATCAAGTTATGCTGCCTGTATTTTGTTTAATTCATTTTAGCTTATGTTATACAGATCAGATTAGGCTTACACCTGAACAAGTTTCAAAGATAATGGCGAATCCTGATGTTGCTATGGCATTTCAAAATTCAAGAGTTCAAGCTGCCATAATGGATGTATGTGTTTCTAGACTACTTGGAGTTAATTTAGAATGTCCTTTCTTTTAAAAAAACACGCTTTACAAGTGTACATTTAAACATACATATCAATCTGTAAAGTTTCATTCAAGGTTGATGTTGACAAAACACAAACAACTAATTATGACGCATGTTGCATAATACTAATTTTTCAAGTTATTCTGTTTCTTGTGCAGTGTTCACAGAACCCAACGAGTATTACAAAATATAAGGAGGTATGTTAGTTTTGTTTTTTTCTTTCTTTCTTGTGCAATGTTGTTATAGTCATACAATTTAGAGCCGGAATTAGTTACAAACTTTTGGATAATTAGAGGAAGTATTATATATGGAATTAGAAAGGTTATTGAGTCGATACATGTATACAATTTATTTCCTGTGTAGCGTTTAAGGTACTTAAATAAGATGTCTTGGGACCAACGCCTCCCGCAACTAAACATATATGTAACCTTTATGACCTAAAATCCCATATTGAATAATCAGATGTGTTCTCGTGCAGCACTGTATCTTTTCTGTTTTTATTTTGAAGATTGCACAAAAGGATTTGCTTGCAATTTGATTTTAAATTGATGTTTGAGGTCTCAAACTTTGGGACAAGTGGATGTGCTATAAGATGGTGGTTGTTATATCAAAAATTAATGTATATAATGACCTTTTGTTCTCTTTTTATTTTCATATCAGGTGATGGATATTGGAGCTTTTCCCAGGGGTGTCTGGCTCACCTTGAGCAGGAATTCATTTTGAGTTAGTAGTGTTAGATGTCCCTGGTGTGATCAATGGATGAATTGAAAGCAAAACGTCGCTGTGGGAGTATAGTGTATATTGAGTTTTAAAAATCTTTCTAGCATCCTTTAGTTTTGTGCGTTTTTCTAGTTGATAGGATTTACAGACTTGCCTATTGAAGAAATTTCAAGCACATGTATACTGGGTCATGCCGTAGACAACGTGTGATACATATCTCAAGTGATTGAACTTGAGTTGCATTCATATATAACTAATTTGTATCCGAATGTTTTATGGGTCATTAAGGTTAGTTGCTTTTTGGTGTTGTTCAAGTGTGCATTGATGAAAGCTTCCAAAGGGTCTAGAGCTTCTTGGGGATGTGGTGCCCTTCTAGCAGGAAGGGATACCATGGAGAATGAAAAAAAATAAAATTTGATTTCTAAGCGGGACATTTTTGTCATTTTAACGTCCAATGTTTGTCATGCCATCATGATAACAAATTTATTTGACGCAACGATAAAAAGTATTAAAAAATAAAAGTTGAGGGATATACTAGTTAAATTTGAAAACTAAGAGACAAAATAATTTATATGTTAAGGTAAATTATAAGGGTGTAACAAGTAGTTAATAAGATTTTTTTTTCTCTCGATAGGCTGAAATGGTAAAGTACAGGGTGTCATAATTAACTGAATATGAGTGGGTATTGAAAAACATAATTTGATGAATTTTCTACCGCCACCATCTTCAACCTTCTACGTCGCCGATTAACTGATAAATCCACAACCACGTTAAAACCTCCACGAGGGATCCTAAGATCCCTCTAGCGCGCCCACTTTAAAGTTCGACCACCCACCGTTAGAGCGTTAGTGCGTTACTAAGACTCTTTTGTTGAGTTGATGATCGGTCGTGTTTGTGCATCTCAACCAATGACTCTATCGTACTTTGGCAAAAATTGATAATCACTTCCCGTAGTCCACTTGCCAAGGAGCCAAAGTTCTCGCATCCTTGCACCTTTGTAGTGGTTTGTAAACTCTGCAAGTAGTGTCGACAGCTGCACGTCACGAACATCACTTCTCTACAACTTCCAATGTCGAGACTCATTGTCCAGTCACACATCCTCTAACAACGTTGCATCAAGTGGTTAGTACCGTTATACCTTACATCTTCAGGATTACGCCTTTCGTTGGACTATGTTGTATAGAAGTCTAGAAGTTGGTTCCACCTCGATGCTCAAGACTTGGTTGAGTTGAGACTTACTGACACCGGTCCTTGATATATTATTATATTTTTTCTTCATTCAAAATAATGTGAAATGGTGCAACTTATTTGTGTTCATATGTTGGTTTATTTGGAAGTGGAGGAATAAGAATGTTTTTGACTCCGAGTTTTCTATGCCTTTACTCCTAAAGAAGGTGATTTGGAGCTATATTGAGGAATGGACTAGTGCTAACTCCAAAAAGAATTCTGATACTATTTATAGTTACAAATTTCTTTTCTGGAAAATACCTAATGAGAACTATTTTAAGCTTAATATTGACGGCACGAGAAGCATATCCTCTGGAAAAGTTGGAGTTGGTGGAGTCATAAGAGATCATAGTGGTAGCTGAGTTTGTGGTTTTCAAATCAATCTTGGAGTTGGAAAAATTCTTGATGCTGACGCTTGCGGTCTGTTTTTTGGCCTTAAATTAGCTTCCCAGCTGCAACTTGATAATTTATGCATTGAATCCAATTATGCAGTGCTGGTCAAGCTTTTTCAGTGTGCAAATTTAGATTCTCACCCTCTTGGTTCATTGATCAAAGGCTGTAAGAATTTCATGTCTTCCTTAGGAATTACTCATATTAGCCATATTTTCAGAGAATGTAATATGACTGCAGATGCCCTGACAAAGAATAGTGTGCATCATGATCTAGGCCTGATTGTCTTTGATAACCCCCATGTTCATGCTGCTCATTCATTTCTTAATGATTTTAGTGCTGTAACAAAAGTCAGGAGAATCTCTTGCTCTAGTACTTAGTCTCTTTTGTCTGTTTTGGCCTCGTGACAAAAAAAAAACTACTTTAATTCACAATTAATTATTTTTAAAATACAGCAGCAACTTTTAAAAAAAAAAAATATTAAAGCAATACCAAACTGGTCCTTGAAATTTTATGCTAGATAAACCCTAGTAGAGGTTCTTTTTCAATGTAAAGCGTATGGTTGACCATTCATGGAATTATGGACTTCTCATATCTGAAATGTAAGACAAACTGCATTTTGCTAGATCTCCAATGATCATGGGCGCCATTATACGAGTATTCGTGAAGGTCGATGGAATGAATGTGAATAAAATTATAGTTATGGAGTACAAAATAGGCGAATACGGTTGGGAAAGGTTGGCAAATTTGCGAGGGAAATTAGAGACTAGAGAGAGAGAGGGAGATTGAACGGGGTGGCTTGCATTTCGCAGACTCTGTTTGTCGGCCAACCGAAACCCAAAAGTGGTTCAAAGCACAACACACCATCTCATTGTCTCCTATCAATCTTTGTTTTCTATATCAGTCATGTCGTCCTCGTCCCCCCAATCTGGCCGTTCAATACGAGAGATTAATCCGGGGGGATAAATATGCCTACCACTTTCTCTCGTACCCTCTTTCTCTCTCTCTGCGACATTCCCCTTTTTTCTTTTTTGGTAAAGACAATACGTAAAGCCAGAAAGAAGGGGAGGGGAGGACGACGATTAGTTTCAACTCTTGACCATGGGTGGTGAGGGGGTAAGTGCACCATCACTTGAGTTATAACCCCACTTAACCCCCTACATTCTTTTCTAAAGGTATTTTCTCCCATGTCCAACTCTCCTTTTGATTATTTGAATTGTTGTTCTTCTTGTATCAGAATTCAATTGGCGGGTTTTGTCATTTATTTATTTTTTAGTTTCCTGATTTGGGTTTTATATTTTCAAGTTTGCTGATCTGGGTTTCTTTGTTTGATTGAACTTTCAAGGGTTATAGGTAGAGGTATATATATATCTTCAGGGTTTGAGCACCTTGTGGTATATGTAAGTGCTTGACTCTACTAATCCTTTGGCGATCAATCAGGATGTCTGCATCTGAGGCTGACCGACGCCCTGGTATGTGTTAACATTCTTTGATTTGTGCCGTTTTGTTTAATATTTTGAGATGAATATATTGTTCGATGGGTTTATTCACATCTTGTGAAATTAAATTTTTCAATTTTGGAGTGTGTAGTTTTCCACCTTGTAGAGTAGATATGTAAATGAATGCACATATGGTCCTTGTAACAGATATTCGGGTTTAGGGTTTAACTAAAGCAGAAAAATAATGATCAATATGGTTTTGCTTACCGATAACCCGATATACAATACAAAGTTACAAACCACATAAACTCCAAGCTTCAAGCTTGGCTGCCCTGTAGCTTTTGTAGGTTTTTCAAGTTGGGAAATAAAAGTAGTAGACTTTCTCTGGGATATTCAGAATCTTCAAGTCCAAGAGCAATGATGGCTCATGGAGAAAAACCACCCAGTGGTTGAAGTTGTGTTCTCATCCATCTCTTGATCTCATTCTATAATGGAGTCATCCGAGTCCTTTGAACCAAACTTATATTATTGAACAATTCACAACGCCCCTCTTGTCCTCAGTCGGACAGCCTCATGATCTTTTTCATTGGCTTTGATACATCTGCTTTATAGAGATAATAGAATGCATGACTTCACGAGAAAATAAGAACACAGCTGCGCATTACTATAAAGCTTTATAAAAATGTAGCCTATGCTTTATTAAGAAACTGTTGTTACTGATGGATCGTAAAAAAAATTATGAAAAAGGTGTAGACTGACTATCAGTAACAATATTCTGCAGATTTTATTATTTGGTTTGTCAGGACCATTTTAGTTGAGTTTCCATTTGCTACACAGATTGTAATCATTTCAGACAATTTTTTCATGTAGAAATGTGTAGGATAGTAAGGAAAAGAAACCTCTGCGTATATTAGTCAGTTTATCTTTTTATTCTGTGCAGCTGAAAACTCTGAGGATGAGAAGAAAACGAAGCTTGGGTCTTTTAAGAAGGCAATTTCGAATTCCTTCAATAAGGGTCGCAGGAACAGTAAGGTAATGTCTTTCCCTATGGATGACATTGATGCCGAGGAGTTAAAGCAAGCCGAAGAATTTCGGCAAGTACTTATTGCGGAAGACCTGCTGCCTTCAAGACATGATGATATTCATATGATGCTAAGGTTACTGATTCTAACTTTTGATTGATACCAACAACTTGTGATGCCCCAGTTACCTGGTTATGAATAGATTGTCATATTCTTGTATGATGGTGCAGATTTTTAAGGGCCAGGAAATTCGACCCTGAGAAAACAAAGCAAATGTGGTCTGATATGATCCAGTGGAGGAAGGAATTTGGTGCTGATACTATAATGGAGGTATTTTTTTTTTATTGGTTCTATTGAAATCGGCATATAATAGAATTCATCTAGTTTGACTAGTTATTATGTATCTGAACTTTTAAATTTTATTTTCTTGGGTAAGGATTTCGAATTCAAGGAAATTGATGACGTCTTGAAATATTATCCACAAGGGCATCATGGAGTTGACAAGGATGGACGCCCTGTCTATATCGAGAAGCTTGGTCAAGTAGATTCCAACAAGCTATTGCAAGTGACAAAAATGGAAAGATATGTAAAGTACCATGTACGGGAGTTTGAGAGGACCTTTGTGCATAAATTTCCTGCCTGTTCCATTGCGGCTAAGAAGCATATTGATCAGAGCACTACCATTTTGGATGTGCAAGGAGTGGTATGTAAAGTTTTGCTTTTAACATGAGCCAATTGGTTATACTCATTCATGCGATAGAAAAACTGATCTTCTAGTTAACATAATTATCAGCACATCTACAGGTGACCTCTAATATTGCTGGACATGATGTTATTTCATCTTACTTCTTACGTCCATCTAAATTTAAGAGAGGTAATGGTTACTTCATATTATTGATGTACAGGGGTTTACAAGTTTGAACAAATCTGCAAGGGAACTCATCCAATGCCTTCAGAAAGTTGATGGTGACAATTATCCTGAGGTATTCTTTCAAGTTTTACTACGTTTTTGTGGTTCCTTGCATGAAAGGTAGGTGCATTTGATGATGATGTTTGAATCTCTTGTTTACTGCAGACCCTGAACCGTATGTTCATCATCAATGCTGGTTCTGGATTTAGGCTCTTATGGAATACTGTGAAATCTTTCCTTGACCCCAAAACCACTGCAAAAATCAATGTAAGTTTATACAGATGGTAATTTAAGATTTTGTAGCAGTAATGATGCTAAACCTATTACGCTACAGGTACTGGGAAGCAGTTACCAAAGCAAGTTGCTTGAAATAATTGAAGCTAGGTAAGTATCCTTAATTTCAAGAAACATATTTTTTCATGTTCTGTTATTTATCTTGGTACTACACATTATTCTATACTTTGTTCAATCTAATCTTAGCAAGCCTTATCATGTACCAGCGAGCTGCCAGAGTTTTTGGGAGGTAGTTGTAAATGTGCTGATAAGGGTGGCTGCATGCTTTCTGATAAGGGCCCATGGAATGATCCAGAAATAATGAAGGTGAGATTACTACTGTTAGACTTCCAAATTATTATCGATCCACAACCTAACTGCTGAAGCTTTGGAGAGTAGTGGTGAACAACACATATCATGGTATCAAAGTAGGGAGAATTAAAATTCAATCCTTTAATCACAATTTCTCAATATTAAGTTGAGTTCCACATGTATGGTTCTACTGGTGGAGAGACGCCTACATTTGAGGAGAAAATGTAATAGTATAAGTTTATTGTCCTTGTACTATATATTTGATTGTTGTTATTTTGATGAGGCAGATGGTACATAGTTATGCTGAGGAGCGTGAGGCTGAAGCCAAATCCTCTAGCAAAACTACATCCGGCAATATGGATTCAAGCAATAAGGAGTCTAACAAGGAGGCGGGCGAAAAGGAGTCAGGAAAAACGGAGCCAGGCAAAACGGAGTCGGCCAAAAATGAGGAGTCCAGCAAAACTGACTCGGACAAAAATGAGTCTGGGAAAAAGGAGTCAGGCAAGATGGAGGAGAAGGTCTCTGAAGAAGAGAAGACAATCTCTGAACATGTGATGGCTCAGCCTTACCCTCACCCTCACCCAGATGTACGTAGACCTTTGCCCAAGTTTTCCTTTTCATTTTTGTGTGTTTATGGCTGCCGTGCAAACTGTGTTGCCTCAATGCTTAATAGTCTGACTTATTTTGCATTTTTAGCGATCTGATTCAGTCTGCTCAGATGCTTTCTTGGAGGCTAATGACATTCAGATAGATCATTTATCTCCTGTGCCTGAAGAAGTAAGCTCAGTGAACCATGTTCCATCTACATATGCAATTGTGATCCGTGACACCTTTATTGTTTTTGTTAATTATAAGACTTTTAGCATCGTACTGTAACAATTACAACTTCAAAGGGGGTAGAGCCATTTATGAATGAAACTTCAGGTTTTCAAACGCTTCCAGAAATGGTGGACAACTAGTTTCTTAGCTTCGTACAATTACTGCAATTTTTTGCAAGACCCATTTACATACATCAGCAACTCCTGTTTACATATTAGTCAACCTTAAACTTTTTAATATCTCATATTCTCATCTTCTGCAGCTTTCAACTCCCATGGGAAGTGAAAAAGAGGAAAAGCTTAGAGCTGCTCTCACTGCCTTAGAACAACAGCTGACTGCAACCAAGCAGGTATCTTGATGTTTCTGAATCCTTCTATATAATTTTCATATTGTGAAAGGGAAGATCTAAATCTAGAGAACTAAAATGCATGTAATAATTTTCGCATTTTTTATTTGTGCGGATGGTCGACAAGGCTGAGGTTGAGAAAGAGCTAAAGCTGAAGAATGCTCTCGATCGCGTCAATGCCTTGGAAAAAGAGCTAACAGAAACAAAGAAGGTAAACTTCTGATCCTCTTGGGTTCAAACATCGAAGCTGGCATGCAAAATTGTAAAACTAAAGGACCAAGAGGAGAAAAACATAGACATTCATTATTTGTTTCATTGTTGCAGACACTTGATGAAACCCGTATTAAACAAGAGGAGCTTCTAGCCACTGTTGGGAAGGAAAAGAAGTTTGTATGTTTTTTAAATGCCTTAAATTTCCTTGGCAAGTGAAAGTTTACGCATATTTCGAGTTTTATTTCTAGTAATATCTGACCTTGTACTGTTCTTGGACTGTGCAGAGTCTATTCTGTTGGTGAGGCGCACCATATAAACATATATGTAGTATGGTGGATTAGTGGCTCAGGCTTGAGTGGTTCTCATGAGGGCTGAAGTGGAAATACCGTTTGGCTATCTGTCTTTTGGGCTACTTTCAGATGAAAGAACTGTCACTTGCATATGGAGGAAAGCTTCGCAAAGCTAGACATAGATGTTATATGAGGAATACCAAAGTAGCAACGAAAATGACAATCCAAATATGCCGACTCCTCATAGAAGTTGGAGCCTCCTCTTGGGTTAGCATTTAAGAACAATGTATATAGAAGTAGCTATTAAGAAGAAAAACATGCGCCTGGGGCTTCGAAATACATATGAGAGATCATCAATTGGAGCCAAAAGTGCAAAACTGATGCAAAGGGCAAGAAATGTTCAACAGTAGAAACAATGGAACTATGAGCTACTTCAGATACATACAATTTGCAAGAGATATTATGAAGATTTGGATCCCAGTCAATAGGGTGATTGACATTCTTGGATGCCAATTAAGATGAGAACTCTATGGCTGCAGGAGGGGATTTTGTTTAATTTGGTTTGCACTTGTATGTGATATGGAGAAAAATGCAAGTGATGCTTCTGCAATTGTAACATGTTAAGTTTAAACAGAATTTCAGTTTTTGAGATAAAGAAAAGATATTAGTATATTAGGTGCTAGTCCCCGGTTCAAAATTCCTTCTCTCTTTCTTGTACCATATATTTGATTAGATGTCCTCGTTCATTTCTCTGTTCCAATTAATAAGTTAGGTCCCTGATGAAAGCCAGAAGTATCGCGCTTCACTTATTTCATTGTTTTTGTTCGGGTTCAGGAAACCAGTGAACTTTTTTGACAACCCAAAAAACTCTCCAACAAAATGGTGAATTCCACGTGTAATTAACAATATGATTTCTATAGTCAAATTTGACATAACCAAAGAAAAATGACATTCATTATTTTATCATTTTTTCTCTTTCTCTTTTCTTTCCCCGTTGTTTTCTCTTCTTCCTCTAAGAAAGAGTTGTATATGTATAATATTATGAAAATAATAAAATAAGCTTCAAATTTAACTCATTTGTTGAAGAGAAAATGAGTCAAAAATGACATTGCCAACTCACATGTTAAATTTTGAAATTGACAAAAAATTAACGATCTGGGGAAGGATCAACGCTCGGTCAGACCCGACCTCGAGCCAAGACCAGTCCGAGTCTCCGCCTAACCCACACATTGCGGCCTATTCAGAGCACCTGACGACTTCCGACCAACCTAGATCGAATCCTCTCTTCTCCTAGACTTTTCAAATCGTGCAAACGTTAAGGTTTGATCGGAAGCCCGATTCGACTTCTACTTTCCCGGCGACTCTGGCTTCCTTTTTCTCTGCATGTGGTGAGTTTTGTAATCCTCTAAACAATTTCTACAAGCTTGTATATTCAGTTTTCCCGATCAATGAAGTCTCTATAATTGTGGAAGTTTAAGCATGAAGAGGTCCACAAGATCAAAAGCCATAGATCTAATACCATATTAACATTAATGGTTTTTTTTAAAAAAAGAAATAGAAACGAAGAAGAAGACTGAAAGTAAAGAACGCAGAGAGAGTAAATGACATTGTGAATATATGATACAACAAACATAGTACAACTGTTCCTGTATATAGGATCATCTAATGACACAATGACAGAATTACCCTTAAATATTTTCCTATATTTCTAACAACACCCTCTAACAATAATGTCTAAAATCTCCGTGATATCCTTCAAATTTCAGTTTTTTTTACAAGTATCGATATTAATTTTGATATTTTTATAATATTTTATATTTAGTCTATTTTTTGTTGAATATATAATTTTTATATAAAATTTTAATAAAATTATCATCGATATTCATGTTCTAAGAAATTCTGTATCTTTCTAGATATTCTTTATGTGTGTTTTGGCCTTATGCCATTAAGATATGTAGTTTGACTAGATCTATGTATTCTTTATCATTACCATATTGGTACTTTGTAATTCTCTATATAAATGGCTCCTATCAATAAATAAGATGATGATTCTCTTGCTCTCTCTTTGTCTCTACACTTTATCCTTCATTACGTTATCATACACTTTGTTCTAACCCTAGAGCCAATAACCCACCATTTGTTTTTCAAAACCCTAAAATCAGGCAGCCTTGTTTTTTCCCGATTTCCGACCAAAATTCCTATTGCTCTCCGCCGGAATTTTATATCCCCAGAAAGCTCTCTCCGTCCTGGATCCAACGCCGCCGGCCTCACCCTGAGAACCGGCGGAAAGTCTCTGAACCGGCTGCCGCAAGATTCCAGACTACCACCTCTACCGACCACCGGTTCACCACCTTCCCTTGCTCTGATCAACCTGAATTTTTGACAACAGCTTCCCCATCCAGAGATGCTCCCCCTGTCAAATGTTCAGCCCCAAATTCGAAGTAAAAGTAGGCGAAACGTTGTTTCTCCTCTCGGCAGCCTCTAGAAACCAAAGATTTCAAGATTGCTCCTCTTCCAAGGAAAGCCAGAAAGGTTCTCAACCCTTGGTCGAAGCCTGCAATCGACTCAAACTCATCAGAGCTCCTATAAACGCAGTTTATTTGGCAAACTAGCAAGTAAGCTTTAATATTACAGTTATTTACTTTGGAATAACTCGGGGGGATAAAATCCTTTCTCCCTTCTCTATCTTCATTCTATGCTTGGGATTTTATGCGTGCAGGTATAAAAAATTCCAGAATTTTATTCGCGGGTCAAGAGTGTGTTTGATCACTCTTGTTTCCTTGTCCGGGTTGTGTATGATCAACCCCAACCTATTACCGGATTGTGTTTGATCAATCCGAGGCATTTTTCCGAATTGTGTTTGATCAATTCGCGGCTTTTTCAGATTGTGTTTGATCAATCCGAAGGACAAACCATTAAAAACATTGTCTCTGACTTCTATCGAGTCTCATAACAGCTTGGTTTTGTATGCAAGAGCAATGTAACATTCTGCTCCTTTGAGTTTTGACGTACTAGATACCTAAGGCGGATCTTCACTTGGTATCTGTGGAACTTTTCATTGGAAAGGATTAAACCACATGTTTTAACCCCCAAGCTAACAACCCTAGATGCCGAGATTTCACATCTCATGCGCTCAAAGTATTTGAAGCGCCACATCGACAAAAGTCTTCAATGACAATTTGTGCAAAAAGTAATGACCACAAAGTACTGTGGAATGCACTCATGGAGCGTTTCTTGAAACGTTCATATAACTCTACTTGTTGAGTTATTAGTCAAGTGGATTGCTTACCACCTTAATGGACTACATATTGTCGATGATCTTTTGTGGCATCATGATCCATAATCTTTAGCGGATTCGATCATTATCAAGTTCTCTAGGTCCTCCAAGTTGGTTTGGAATTACCAACGAGACTTAATTTTGATTATACAATAGCAAACGAGAATTGTATATACGCTAATACGATAAATGTATTTGGGATTATCCCTTAATGTGGGGACAACAATATGAGTCACGGCAACGGCAGAAAACGTCGTGTCGATGTCTAAAAAAGAGGGGGAGGTGTCGCCAACTCTAATAGCGACACTACTGGTCTAGACACAATTTTGTCAAAACTACTCACGTCAGCTCATGAAAATGCAACCGTTGTGGATCTTCGGATCATTGGTTCAAGATTGTCAAGCTCCTTCAAATTGTGAATGCATACAAAAATGTACGGAAAATCAATATGAGGACAAGAACGTCATCCTTATGATCGCGAATTTCAAAGATTCGGATCATGCTCCTACCCATGACTTTGACATCATTGGCTAGACATTGATTTTCGTTCCAAGCTATATGTACTAAGGCGTTGTATCGACGTCCTTTATCTATTTGAGACCTTGATGTACTCACATTAGCAATAATGAATGCCTTGAGAAGTTTTTCGAAGTTATGAAACTATTCTCCTCTTATGGTTCGTATTGATTTACAAACAAGATGTATATTTTTACATCGTCCTTAGAAGTATGGCATATTTACAATCTACATCGTTAGATTGTGCCGTTTTGGTCTCTTCCAAGTGAAGATGACGCACGGCCTTGCATCCTCAAGAAAGATCGCTAACGTGTTTTCGGTTAAGTCTTCTACCCTATAACGGATTTTCCATCATCAATTGTTCAACTAGGCTCATCCAAGCTCAGTGTGATGTCTTAGAATTGTCCGAAATTAAGGAGATACTGGTTTCAAGTGTGCCTCGCACTACCGACCCTCCACGGACATGCCTGGTCATACTGACTTGGAGTTACCGAAAGCTTTTGATTTTGGATCCCCCTACGCTATTAAACCAATTGCCGTCTTGCAAAAGAAGTTGAAGACTTATCAAAACCGGAAAATTATCAACATGATCGAATCTTCTAGGTCTTCTGAGTTAGTTTATGTTCATGTCAGGGAGCTTTTGCTAACTAGTCATGGAGTTTACAACCTTAGAACGACCAAAAGGACTTGGTTTTGATCATACACACGTCAGTTTTGGCTAAGGCAAAAGCCTACACGCCACCTGCAAGCTTCATAGCTTCGCACATGCCAATTCTGCGAAAAACAACAATCTATACCTTCTGGACAGTCAACTTCGTTTGCGCTTTGTGAACAGCTTCGGAAGAACCAGACAGTGAGCTTTATATCATTGGAAAGATCTACGAGTCTAGTTTTCATAACTTTTCACGGTTCATCCATATCTATTTTAACGAAGAAGTTATGGCTGTTTTAGTATGCAAAGGTCATTCTGCGTGGAAATTTTTATGCACTCTAGGGATTGCAGCTTTTCGTAGCTTCTTTCAATCCTTCTAAATGGTTCAAGTGGAACTATTAACTCGCCTATCTACTCCTTCTTGTAGATATGTCTCATTGAGACATTGAGTGTTTCGCAGATAGTGAAACTATCCACAACTTTCTAAGGAACTGGCAACTATCTTTGGATTTTGTGTCTTTGTAAATCTTCTGTGACTACAATAATTGTGTGATGACTTGACTAAGCAAACAAGCTAGTAGGTGCATCCGTCCCACATCGCCCGGGGGAGACAAGTTGCTATGCTTATATGTGCAGAGCTAGCACCTTACATTGAGACGCGTTTTGGGGTGAAACCTCAAGAGCAAAACCGTGAGGGTCGTTGGGCCCAAAGCGGACAATATCTCAATGGACTGGGCCGGACTGTTACATTTGGTATCAGAGCTGCTGCACCACTCTTGAGACGCATTTTGGGGTGAAATCTCAAGAGCAAAACCGTGAGGTTCGTTGGGCCCAAAGCAGACAATATCTCGAACATTATTGATGCACACCAATCTTTCTATTGCGTCTTGGGGCTATGCAATATTTACATACAGTTTTACTATTCATCTACGACCAACCATCATTGAATATTGTTGTACTACAGCTCGTGACTGTGTACTAGGATTGACACAAAATTGCAATCCTTGAGCTCGGCAGGATTGAAACGGATCTCCAATCCTTGAGCTCGGCTAGATGTTATTTCTAGGTGCCAAATCGCAATGCCACTGCGCACAATGATGGGTCATTTGAGATGAATACGTTTCGGTTGGATACGAACCTCCACCTATAATTCGCATATGTATAAACCTTGTTAGGCGATCTCATTCACTGCTAAATTGCGAATTGTCATTTTGATGAGACAATATTCCCGCCGTTAAGGGAGATAAGAACACAAGTGTTCAAGTGGAACGACGTGAATTGTCGTTGTTTATCCCCACTAAGTCTCATCTTGATCCCAAATGCTGAAAGTGTTAAAGTGACCAGATCACATGCTGCAAATATGTCTGTAAGGATTGATGTCCTACAAAAGGACATGGCGCGACCAAAAAGTGTTGGTCTTGACGCCATCACCATAGATGGTGAAATGGTGACGTTATATAGTGGCAAAATTGGTGTCACAAGGCCGTATGGCTCCCCAAAAGGAGGGAGGCCCTTAGGTTCGATACTTTCTCGCACTAGGAAGAAAGTGAGCTTGGCACAACCTGATCCATTGATCAATGATACTCAAATCTGTCTCATGAAGTCTGAATTGTGATTATCGTTGGGGGATGCCTCAATGTCAAATCTAATCCCTATAGAGATCTCTACAAGTATTACACTAGTGTACATGAGAACGTGGGATAATGAGTCTACTATCGAATCACCTTTCGTTGATGGATATCAACTTAGTTGATTGGCCTAATGGAAAGATGCGATCCAGCATTAACAAATAGATAGGTCCTTGGGCAGGTGATGCCGACACCGCAAGCTAAATCCTATCAACTATGTCTTTGTTAGATAGCGTAGTGAGAACAAGAGCTTAGACTCACCTTATGGCGCAAGGTCTCTCACTAACACGCAATGAGATCGACTACGATGAGATATGCTCTCGTAATGGATGTCATTGAACTCCACTACTTTGTCAGTTTGGTAGTTTCCGAATAACTGAACATGCAGCCTATGAATGTGGTCATAATAACATCTCTATGAGATCAAAGATATACATGAAGGTCTTAAACAGATTTCATTCATCCGAATCAAGTGGCTCCAGACCACAGGAGCACGCGTTTGCTAAAGGTATTGAAACGCACATGGACTCTACTTGATTTGGAAGCAGGGATATGGTGAATTATGTCTTTAAGTGTTTATTCCGGATTTACATGGACTCTTGATGGATCAAGTGTAATACCCCGGAAATTTAATATTAGTTTCTAATATTATTTTGGGATTTTTCGAGTTCGAAGTTAGTGTGTTTTGAGTTTCGAAGGAAGAGCGGAAGAGTTCGGTTGCTTAATTACCGAAGCGGTTTTATGGTTTCGAAAGGTCAAGAGTTGACTTTTTAATCTGTTGGGTTTCTCAATAAACTTCCTTCACGAAAGTTGTAATTTTGTCGATACGAGTTCGTAGACACGCGACACGCGTAAAACGGATGTCGTATGAGGAAGTTATGGTCATCAGAAGTTTGTGGTTTTATGTTTTTTTTTGGGTTAAATATAGAAGTTAAGGGTTCCATTTCCCGGAACCCATTTCCCTCTCTCCTCCTTCTCTCTCCCGATACCTGCGGTATCAAAGTCCTCCAGCCGACCCGACCCGAACCCGCCGATTCGACCCGGAATTTCCGACGCCGCCTAACTGGGCCACCGGCCCGAATCGCTTCCTCTCCTCCTTGCCTCCGTCCCTCCCTAGCTGGTTCACGCCGATTCGACCCCCAAGTGGTGACCCGAAGCTAGGAAGTTCGGCTAGGAGACCGGAGGGATTCCCACCTCCGACGGCGGCGACTCGGCTTGAAAACGGTCGGGATAGGAGCTCCTTGGCACCCTGGTTCGACTGCGGGTAGTCTTGAAGCTCGGCTCACGGCGGAGAATAGCGTCGGTGGATTTCAATTTTCCGGCGAGTTTGCCGGTGGTTTCCAACCGATTCCGGCCGAACTGGGTGAAACCTCAGGTATAAAAGATGTTTCCCTTGCTTCAATCTACGTTTTTGCTGTTGGAAGTTTGTTGAAATTTTGAGTTTGGTAGGTGGCGCGTGGGGCCCACTCGCCGCCGCCCGTGGTGGCGCGTGGCGGCGCGTCTGGCAGGGGGTGTAGGTTTTGTTTCAAGGTTTAGCTAGCTCTTGTTGTTCTGAGTATGTTGTTATATTATAGGCTAGGTTGAGATCATGTAATGCTTAGTTGTTGGAGTGTTTTCGTTGTTGTTGTTGAGTTTGCGAGTTAGAATGCAGGAGCAGTTTTTGGTAGTTGCAAGAGGTGTTGTTTTGGGATCGAAGACCTTGGGAGGTCTTGAAGGAGAGTTGCTCTCCTTTAGGCAAACATTCGGGTTTAGTTTTAAGCTAAGAGGGCATTGTTACTTTTTAGTTGGTTGGTTACTAAGTTTTATTTGTATAATTTAGGTGACTTGTGAAGTGTGATTTGGGATCGGCCCTTTGTGTTTTGTTGAAGACGCAGCGGGGTTATTGAGGTGAGTAAAATCTCACCAAGGTTCACTTTGTGACCTTTTTACTTATGGTGGTTATGGTAATTATATGATGGTGATTATATGATGATTTTAATGTTGTTAATGTTGATGAAAATGTTGGTAATTATATGATGATCATTTTAATTATATGATGATGATTATGGTGATGATGATGATGATTTTGATTAAATGATGACGATAGTGTTTTGATTTAAAAAAATATATGTTTATCTTTTGTTTGTTTTAAAATATATGAGCTTGATCGCCAACGGCTCATGGTAAGTGAAAACAAGTTTTCTTTTAAAAATATAATCTTTCAAATGGACTTTTGTTCATGTTGGTGCCTTAGTGGTGAATGTATGCTTTTGTTGTGAATTGGTGCCTTAGTGGTGATAATGTGTCTTAGTTGTGAATGTGTGTCTGAGTGGTGATTGTGTGCATTCGTTGTTGAATGGTGCTTTAGTGGTGATTGTATTGCATTAGTTGTGGATGTGGTGTCTTAGTGGTGATTGTGTGCATTAGTTGTGGATGTGTGTGCCTTAGTGGTGATTACGTGTATTAGATTAGGAGCCTTCGTGGTGGACCGGGAACCAAGCCTTGGCCGGGTGATTGGTTACGGTCAGTATAGAGCTCTAGTATGTCAATTGGTACTTCATGGGGGATGACTAAGTGTTGACGAACCCATGAGTACGCGTTTGTTTGGTTACTTATGAGGGATGACTAAGTGTTAACGAACTCATAAGTAAGAGTAGAGAAATGATTGTGTGATGTTCTATTGTGTTGTTATTAGTTTTCTTGCTTGAGTATCCCCTGAACTTTGTTTGTTCGCAGGAAATTCTTTAATCTTAATTGTATGATTTTTTTTGAGGAATTTCCTGAACTATGCTTTTTGCAGGATTTCACTTATGATTTGAGTGTTTGTGATTGTTATGTTTCCTTAATTATTTCTCTTGTTTTTTTTCTTGCTCTTCGGTGATTCCTGAACTAAACTGCTAATGCGGGAATTTATCAAGTTTATCTTTTGTTCATGTGTTTTAATTTGTTGGTAGAAACACTTAGTTATTATGGGTTTTACTCATACGGGCTTTTTAGCTTACCGAGTTTGTTGTTTATAACCCGGTGCACCATTTCCTGGTGTAGGGGTTAGACCTGCAGGTGTTGATCAGCAGGGTTGGGGTGGAGGCATAGTGGCAAGATTTTAGTTTCTGGCACTTTATTTTATCTGGTCATGACAGTTGTTTAAGCTCTTGTGAGCGACTTATTTTCTTACTAGACATTTGAAGTTATTGTATTTAAGTAAGTTTAATGTTTAACTCGAATTACGAGTTTGTTGATTTGTACGCTTCCAGTTCGTTGTTAGTTGGAAGTTGTTGAGCAGGTTTTGGGATTTTAAGATTTGAGTTTTATTCCGCCCAAATTTTTGAAATTTTATCCTTCGAAAATTGGGGTGTGACATCAAGAGATGCCAATATGTATTAACATCCGAAGAAAAAGATCTTGGGAAGACACGGTCTCGAAAAGGTACTCGATGACTGTATTGATGATGATTTTCCATCAATCGGCTTAGGCACTATATAACTAGTGAGGCCTACATATACTCCCATGATTAGTCAAAGTATTTGCTCTAAAGAGAGATCCGTTGTTTTGTCTAAAGCAAGATAACAAATATGTGTTAAGAGATGGAGTTCTCATCTAAGTACAATAAGACGCATCAATGTACTCAACACAATACGAAATACTTGACATCTCATTCGCTATGAAAAGTTGTAAAAGCTAAGTGTAGCTATGCGCCCACGCAATGCCAATGTAATGACAATAACTCCTTTTTCAATACTTAATAGTATGAAAGGTTGAGCCTTATTCTATCCATATATAAGAAAGACACATCAAAAGCGAAATCAGAATCTGCTAAGTTTTGTAGGTCAAATTCCACGGGACCTACAGGAAATCTCACTCACTGGAAAATGGTGAAATTGGTACCATTGGAAAGGTATATGTATCTACTTTCCAAGGACACCAACTATTTGATCATAGCTATCATATTGAGTGAGTTATGGCCGTTTTCGTAAAGTAGGATGAATCTGTCCGAGAATCTGATTTTGGCAAAACAGTCAACTTAGACGGGACTTTGTGAATAGCTCCTGATGAACCAGAATGTGTGTAATATACGTTTGGAAAGCTAAATGGGTCTAGTTTCCATAACCGTTTACGGTTCGTTCATATGTATTTCTTAGAGGAAGTTACGGCTGTTCTAGTAACTGAAGGTCATGCTGCGCAGAAATCTAATTTCCTGCACGAACTTATATTTTGAGTTCACAAGTGGTCTTCCCCTCAAGATCTATGTGGAAAAGATCATGTTTGAGAACAATACGGTATTATTTAGTTAATCATTACCCAATGCCACATTTGAAGACATGTTAAAGAGCATGGACATGCTAAGTTGTTGAAACTTCCATGATTAGTAAGAATCAGAAAGAGCCCTATGATTGATATAAAGATCAGGGGGAGGTGCGAACTTCAGGGAGAGTTTAGCACATACATACATGTCACTATCTATTAAGATTTTCTTTTTTCGAACTATGGATATTTTCGTGATCATCGATATTTTACTTTTTACTCTAACCTCAGCTCTGCGTAACCCAATCGACGCGTGATGCTCACGCGCCTATTCCAACGAGGTGTACATAGCAAGACCGAAGGACCTAGCTGCTAGCCCCATCCACCGATCCACCCCACACCCAACAAAGCAAACCCAATATCTCTCCCTTTCATTTCATTTCATTTCATTTCTCCGCGACTCCACCACCACACCCACCACTCCTCTTCTTCTTCTCCTTCTCCTTCTCCTTCTCCTTCAACAGTCTGTGACAAGTTCCCTCAAAGCCTTCCACCATTCCAGACCCCCAAAGAGAAAGGGACGCCTCTTCTAGGCTCCACCACATCCAGTTAGCCACTCTCTCCCCTCACTCCTTATGCCCTCGATCTCTATCTTCATCTTCTTCTTCTTCATCTTCTTCGTCCTCTTCTTCCTCTTCCTCTTCTCCGATGTTCTCCACCCCATTTGTGCTCTCCTTCGCCCTCTTCCTCTCCCTCCCTCTCCTCTTCCTCCTCGCCCCTCATTTCCTCCCTCCCAACAACCAAATCCCCATCCCCGCCGCCGATGAAATCGACGACCAGGCCCTCTTCTCCCGCGCCGTCCGATCCAAATCCTCCTTCACCCGCTTCTCCCTCGATTCCAAAACCAAACCCAAAATCGCCTTCCTCTTCCTCACCAACACCGACATCCACTTCGCCCCCCTCTGGCAACGCTTCTTTTCCAAAACTGCCCCCAATCTTTTCAATATTTACGTCCACCCCGATCCTTCTATCAACATCACCATCCCTCCCGGTGTTTTCCGCGACCGTTTCATCGCCTCCAAGCGGACCTATCGTGCCTCCCCTACCCTCATCTCGGCCACGCGCCGAATGCTCGCCACCGCCATTCTCGACGATCCGGCCAATACCTTCTTCGCCGTCCTCTCCCAGCACTGCGTGCCTCTCCATTCCTTCAGATATGTCTACCGCGCCCTCTTCGCCTCCCCCACTTTTGACAAGTCCCGGCTGCCCACCGACTCCGACGCCCAGTTGACTCGGATGGGAGTCAATGTCCGCTACAGGAGCTTCATCGAAATCCTCTCCAAATCCAACAATCTCTGGAAACGCTACGCCGCCAGGGGGAGGTTTACCATGATGCCGGAGGTCCCTTTCGACAAGTTCCGGGTCGGGTCGCAGTTCTTTATGCTCACGCGCCATCACGCATTGGTGGTTTTGAAGGATCGGCAGCTGTGGAAGAAATTCAAATTGCCTTGTTATCGGGAAGACGAGTGTTACCCTGAAGAGCACTACTTTCCCACCCTATTGTCAATGGCGGATCCGGACGGGTGTACCCATTATACTCTGACCCGGGTTAATTGGACGGGTATGAAAAACGGCCACCCCTACACTTACCGACCCGGTGAAGTGTCGGCAAAGCTTATTTATCAACTACGGCAGTCAAATTATTCCGACTCTTACTTGTTCGCGAGGAAATTCTCGCCGGATTGCTTGAAACCCTTGTTGGGTTTATCTGAGAAGGTCATTTTCCGGGACTGAGGCATTTACCCTGGTAAGTTAATTCTTTTTCTTTCTTTTTTTTTAGTTTTCCATTTCCATTTGCTCTCAATTTTCTCGGTTGGAGAATTTTCTGTTGAGTTACTGAGTCAACTCGGATAGATTGTTAGCTAGGAGAATATTGACCCAAACAAACATCTTGTTGCAATGTTGTTAGGTTGAATGAGAATAAAGTCATGTGCTTTATACATTTCTGATGTCAATGAACTAGGCTGGGTTAGTTTGCCAATCGGGGAGTGCTTATTTGTGTTGGTCGTTTATAAAATCACAGTTGAAATGATGAATAATGTAGTTATTAAGTGATCATGGGAGGTGGATGAATGGATGGTTTCTTAGACTGAAAGAACCTTCTTGCTTGCTAGTTGTTTCAACTGGGATGCCACTCATGAAAAGCTTCCATTTTTTTAATGATCGGATCTTAAACCTGTCCTTTTCTCAGTGTCCTCTCCCTATCCTTTGAGCTGGCTAAAATGGGGTCTTGCTCAAGTTTTGTTTTGTAACTTTTAGATTTGCGGTAATTCAGATGAGTTAACAACTGGGATATGTGCGGTTCTGCAGGTTAAAAAGGGCCAGTGAAGATAAATTAATTTTTGAAGTTGGAGATGCTGATTGGGAAGGTGGTTTTGGAGAGGCGCAAGTAGATTTGCCCACAAACCACAAAAACCCATAGGAAGGTTCCAACTGAGTGTCTGTCTCGGACAAGAACAAGAACAAGAACAAGAAGATAATGTTTATCACCAAAGACAGAGTGTGTGAGAGAGAGAGAGACTTGAGCAAGAAAGTGAGTGCAGTGCAAATGTAGAGAGGAGAAACAAACGGCAAGGTACTTGTTCTTTTTTTACTGCCAAATTTGTATTTTGTGGTGTATGATAGTGGGAGTTAGTACACACTAAAACCAGTAAGCAAAGCAAAGCAAGCAGAAGGACATAGTGTAACAGTGTTAGTTAGCAGAAGGTCCTTTGTCTTCTTGGATGCGTGTAATTTGTACATACATATATGAAGTGGGAATCTTGATCAATCTTGTACCCTTTTGACAAAAATAAACAAAGGTCACTGTAATCAGGGGCACATTATTTCTGACCCTGATCTAGTAGAAGAAACCGGATCCAATGCTGCAATTCCTATCCTTTTCTTTTCTCCCTTTTCTTGCCACCTTTCCCTTTTTCACTGTAATTACCTTGAACTTCTACCATGTTACGCCGACTAGGTATGAACCTTCCATTGATGTAATGATAGCTAGTTATTATTTGCAGAACAGACAGAAAATGGTTATGGGGATAAATAGTCATATGTTGGGTACCTTGAAAAAAATAGAATTTCGTAAACTTCTTCCATGTATGAGCTGATTTGGAATATGGAGGAACTTCCAGTATGACCTGCATATAATACTCTCATGGAAAATGCAATGCTTAAGCAACAGGCATACATTTTTTTTCTTCATTTCAAAGAATAAGATGTGTTGTTGGGAGTTGGAACGTGGAGAACAGCAATATAGTACAGCATGTTCCTGTCTCGGTTGTCCTTGTTGATTGTATTTCAAGTCTGAAATTGATTTTAGCACGAGAGACAGACTATTCTATGATTGTCGATATGAGCTGGAATCTGCTGCTATTAAAATGAAATGGATACATCCTCGCACTCGGCACCACATGAAAGCAATCCCCTAAATCAATAGCGGTAGGCCAACAAATCACTAAGCTCTGCTTTAGCTTTCGCTGTGGTGGTACTAGTCTAGTACTAGTTTCAAAATCATAACGTAGTTTTGTTATTCCTTGTATTACTTTTCTTGTTAAAATCAAAATGTAATTTTCGTTAATCGACTGCCCTTCTTTCACACCATAAATTTGTTTGTAAGTCTAGTATGATGAAATAACTACATAGTTAGTATGAGATTCTTGATGAGTTACACTGATATTGATTGAAGTTAAATAGCAATAAAACTTTACCGACCAGGATCCAAAGGAGATGATCAGGGTTATAAAAGATGATCTAAAATGTTAAAATTGGTCTCAAGGGTAGAACATATTAATGATTGTTATTCTGTCTATTTTTCGTCCAAAAATCATTGACATGCTCCATGCCTCCACCCTCATGAACAAATGAGGTTATTATAAAATGAGGTTATTATATTCTATAATGGACAAAATAAACTATAATATTTTGACAAAATAGACAGAATACCTATTTTCATTGGTTCGATTCTATTAACAAACATAAGTAAGATCTTATATAATTAATTGCTCTATCCCTCTATCCCTCTCTATCAAACCCTAACCGTCTTGGCTTGGGTATCTATCAATGGTGTCGATCACAATCACCATGCAGATCCTCAATCTTTGCCTCTCAGAATCTCTTTAGGGCCATCTATCAATGACCATCCCCAAACAAATCAACCTCTCTTGACTCACCTGTTTATCTTTGGTGAGGTTCTGAAAGAAGGCTTCCTCGCCAAAGAACAAGAAGATCTTAAAGCAACATCAAGAATGGCTTGGAATGGTGTTATTTTTCTAGCATTAGCCTATTCTTCTATGCTTTTGATTATAGAAGTAGGCTTACAGAATAAGTGAGTGAAGCTCTGAATTTGGAATCAAATAATGTTGGTGTTGTATTAATGGGTGACGGTTTGATGATACAAGAGGGGAGTTCTGTAAAAGCAACGGGAAGAATTGCTCAGATCCCAGTAAGCGAGGCGTTTTTAGGTCGTGTTGTAAATGCACTGGCTAAACCTATCGATGGTCGGGGTGAGGTTTCATCCTTTGAATCCCGGTTAAATGACTTGGAATGATGTTATTTTTCTAGCAGTAGCCTATTCTTCTGTGCTTTTGATTATAGAAGTAGGCTTACAGAATAAATAAGTGAATACAATTAATGAGTGGTATATCCTATGTACTACCATGAGTCTTGACTCACCGGAGATAGTAACCGTAGAGTATATAATGGTTGCTTCTGGCATTCGTTTTTTTATCTTAATATATCAAGTCGTGATTGAGTTTTTCAAATACAAAGTAGACAGAATAACTAAACTATAAGATGAGGTTAGAATTTTTCAATAAAACAAAATACAACACAAATGTTTTGAGAACTCACATCCCAGCCGATATAAATGGAAGTTTAACTTGAAACTAAAAGATGAGTAACAAAATTTTAGTTACAAAAGTGATGTTATTTGGAGATGAGTGAGTAAAAAATAACGCACATTAAAAACTGAATGTGAATCCATGACTTTATTTTTGGTGTGTTGTGTGACCAATAATATATACGTTGTCTTCAATTTTGGAGGGTTTTGAATTTTGATGCTACACCATTCGGTGAAGCCGAAACATCTGTGGTGTGTGGGATCTTTCTTAGTTTTTAGATTAGATTGAGTCAAAAATAATAATTAAATAAACGTAAACAGTGTCAAGGAATCACGGAGGAACGAAGTCATGTTTTTCAAATACGAAGATGAGCCTTCGGTTGTCATGTCCAGTTTGGCTTAAATCTGAGGCTTAAATAGATTAGATGATGTATATTTTAGTTAAAACATCATGTGT
This sequence comes from Fragaria iinumae, assembly GCA_009720345.1. Lineage (NCBI taxonomy): Eukaryota > Viridiplantae > Streptophyta > Magnoliopsida > Rosales > Rosaceae > Fragaria > Fragaria iinumae. Next base: position 11,831,844 of record CM019118.1, on the reverse strand, counting down.
TCAAGTAAGTCAAGTTTGGTGATCTGGCTAATTTACCATCTTGCTTGCTCGCCTTTTATTATATAAGAAAACCAGATTGGAATTGATACTCTACACCGTCTGGATCTAAAGGACTTTTCATGCTAACACTCCGTTCTTGTTTTTTTTTTGGACAACGCTCTTCCATAAAACAAGAGAAAGGATAGGAACTACAAGGATGCTCCATATCCAAAAGCTACAAACAACAAACCGGGGACCCAACTCAACATAAGAAAGGCCCATATTGAGACTAACGAAACAGCAAATTAACCAATACACTGGAAAAACAAAAACAGAATGCTTCTAATTCCTAGAGCTGGAGCAGACGAACACGATACGACTTCTCATATGATAAGAGTCAGTGCAGTCAACGCCAATTCTGTTTGCCATGTCATGATGTTGTCGGAGGACAAGGAAGACCATCCCTCGATAGAATATGGACCAAGGAAGATGGGGGTCGAATAACCCAAGATTCAGGGCACATCTTCCTCAACGATAGCGAGGCAACATGATCGGAGGAGCCAGCAACGAGATGACGTTCTGAGTCTCGCGCCACTACTCCGATTCCCATGAGATTGGTAAGCTTATCCCATGCACCATCACAGTTTAATTTGATATAGGTCGTGGGTGGGGGAATCCAATTGGGTGAGGGGGTTGGAGATGGAATATGATGATGGTTGAGGTCCCCATTGTAGTGATTGTGGATGCTGGGGGTGGCAGATGAACTTCTCATGGGGTTTGTGATGGAGATAGGGGTTCTTAGGGGACAAGTTCCAGAAATTTGTATCCCGATCAATTAGCTCCGAGACGATATGCGGGCAGCTACGAGGGATAGGAAGAGTGGGATGTAGGAATTTGTCTTCGACTAATGGAATCCATTTGTCCACCAAATTCCAACCTTGGCACCGTTACCAATCTGCCAATGTGACCCAAGCAAAATGAGATCCCGACCATACAACAAGCTGCTCCACGCCCATGAGGCTCGGGAGCCCTTTCCAGCATTCAACCCATCCAGGTGAGGGAAATATCTCGCTTTTATAACCTGTGCCCAGAAAGCATTGGGATTGGATATGAGCCTCCAGAACTGTTTAGCCAACAGAGCCACATTAAAATCAGCTTGAGATAGATTTGCCTGTTTCCATCCTTGAAGTTTATTTTGTATCCTCCCTTTCACATAAGCCAAGGCTTCCTTCTTCGATCTTCCTGTTGGCAAACCAACATACTTCCCCGGATTTGGTGAGTCATTGATACGAAGGATTTGACTTATAGACTCTCTTAAAGCTTCGGGGGTATTTGGTGATAAAAACAAGCTTGATTTTTCAAAATTTACTGATTGGCCTGAGGCTAAACAATAATCATCAAGAATTGACTTCATTCTCAGGCAGTTGACATCCGTGGCCTCAAGGAAAAATAGGGAGTCATCTGCAAATAGTAAATGAGTGATTTCAGGACCCCCTTTTCTAATTTTAACCCCTTGAATATCTCCAGCTAGGCAGGAATTGGATATCATTGAAGAGAGGACCTCCGAGGCCAAGAGAAACAAATAGGGGGATAAGGGATTACCTTGCCTTAAACCTCTCGACGGTTTAAAGCTTGGCCCAATCTTACCATTCAATGAAACCGCAAAGGTCACTGTGTTAACACAAGCCAAACCACTCTAACCCATCTCCGACAAAAACCCATGCCTATCATCATATCTTCCAAAAAATCTCATTCCACTCGGTCATACGCCTTGTTCATGTCAAGTTTGAGTCCCAACTCTTAAATTTTCGTTGACTTTCTCAGCTTAAGGTAATGAAACACCTCATGAGCCACCAAGATGTTATCTTGAATCTGCCGATTAGGAACAAAGGCGTTCTGGTGATGAGAGATCAGGTTTGGCAGCCAAGTCTTGAGCCGATTAGCAAGAATCTTGGATAAGATCTTGTATGAGATGTTGCAAAGGCTTATTGGCCTAAACTGAGACACACATTCTGGGTTGGGGACTTTAGGTAGCAAGACAATGTTTGTGTGATTAAGTTCCCTTATAATCTCTCCATTATCCCACATGTCTTTGGCTGTTGAGTTGATGATGAAGTTGACAATTTCCCAAAATTTATGGTAGAATAAGCCATTAAACCCGTCCGGGCAGGGAGCTTTGAAGTCCCCCAGCTGGAAAGCTGCTGCTTTTACCTCATCCATGCTGATGGGCCTGACTAGATCATCGTTCATCTCCTCAGTAACAACACGTTGCACTTTAGTAGAAGTGGTGCTCCAATCCCGTCTTCCAGATGAGGTAAACAGAGCTGCAAAGTAATCTTCAACTACTTTGCGGATTTCATGATCACTAGACACCCATTTTTCCTCGGAGTCCTTTAGCTTTTGCACTCTATTTCGTTGCCTCCTCTGTATTTTTGTGAGGTGAAAGAACCGAGTGTTGGCGTCCCCATCTCTTAACCAGTGTACCCGAGAGCGCTGCTTCCAGTACAGCTCCTCCTTTGCCCAGAGTTCACTTTGAGTATTAGTTAATTCTTTGATCACTGGTCTCGGAACATTGTCTTCCCCTCCCTTCTGAATTTCTTCCAACTTGAAAAAGCTGTGTGTAAAGCTATTGTATTGCATATTGAAAACGATACAAGAGATGCCTATATATATAGGCTGCTTAAGATACAAACCAACAGGGTTTGTGTGTATATAGTTACAGAACTAACCCCGTAGAAATAAGAAGCCTAGTTACAATGGATAACCTAATAATTAGAGATGATTTTTTCCTTCAATACTCCCCCTCAAGTTGGAATGTATGTTTAGAACATTCAACTTGCTTAAGAGTTCAGTGAATTGCTTTGGATGCAATGGCTTGGTGAATAGATCAGCTGGTTGATCCTTTGTCCGAATGTGTGCAGTCTGGATGAGTCCCCTTTGTATCTTCTCACGAACAACATGGCAATCAATTTCTATATGTTTAGTGCGTTCATGAAAGACCGGATTTGATGCTATGTACAATGCTGCCTGATTGTCACAGTATAGCCGAGTTGGACTAGCACTTGAGACATTCAAATCCTTGAGTACATTTTGTAACCAAGTTACCTCACAACATGTGGAAGCCATAGAGCGGTACTCCGCCTCCGCACTTGACCTCGAAACCGTTCCTTGCTTCTTTGTCTTCCATGAAACAGGGGCATTGCCGAGGAATATGCAATAACCAGTCACAGACCGTCTAGTGTCTCTACACCGTGCCCAATCAGCATCACAAAAAGCTCTCAAATTCGGTGAACCATTTGATGGCAGTAGTAACCCTTGACCTGGGGTAGCTTTGAGATACCGAAGCACATTGTAAGCTGCTTCAAGATGGACGTCCCTTGGCTTGTCCATGAACTGGCTGAGAACATGCACGGCATATACTAGGTCAGGGCGTGTAATAGTGAGGTATATGAGTCTACCAACTAACTTTCTATAAAGTCCCGGTTCAGTCAATAAAGTTCCATCTTCTTTACTGAGCGAAGTGTTGTACTCGATAGGACACTTTGCAGGCTTGGCTCCAAGGAAGCCGGAATCTTCCAGTATTTCCAACGCATACTTGCGCTGACAAAGAACAAGACCTTGTTTTGACCGAGCTACCTCTATGCCAAGGAAGTATCTCAGAACTCCCATGTCCTTGAGTTTGAAACAGTTTGACATAAAGGTCTTTACGGCATTGATGTCTTCAAGGTTATTTCCTGCTAGTATCACATCATCAACATAGACCAACAAAGCTGTAAAGTTACCTTGTCGTCGCCGCACAAACAATGAATAATCAGACCATGACTGTGTAAAACCGGCAGCCTTCAGTGCGTTGGAGAGTTTAATGAACCATTGCCGAGATGCCTGTTTTAAACCGTATAAAGACTTGTGTAATTTGCAAACTCTATTCTCCCCCGGTCCTCCAAATCCTAGAGGAAGTTGCATGTAGACATCCTCATAGAGATCACCATTAAGGAAAGCATTATTGACATCAAGTTGATGGAGGTGCCAACCGCGAATGGATGCAAGACTAAGAAGAACCCGGACTGTTGTGAGCTTGGCCACAGGAGCAAAAGTCTCGCGGTAATCAATGCCTTCGACCTGGCTGTAACCCTTTGCAACAAGGCGCGCTTTATATCGTTCAACACTGCCATCAGGATTGTACTTGATTTTGTACACCCATTTGCACCCAATTGGACGCTTGTGAGCAGGTTTCGGAACAAGACTCCAAGTATGATTGGCCTGAAGGGCCTTAATTTCAGTCTGCATGGCAGCACGCCATTTGGGATCAAGTACAGCCTGTGAAAAAGAGGTTGGTTCTCGATGCAAGGTCAGTGCAGCAGTAAAAGCCTTGTATGGAGGAGAAAGGCGATCATAAGAGAGAACCGTAGAGAGACAATGAGCAGTACCTTGTGGGGTGACCACGTCCGAGGAAGTTGGTGGGACAGTGCGAGAAGGAATGGCTGCCTCAATATGAAAGTCTTGTAGCATGGAAGAAGTTTTGGTTGGCCGGGTGGATCGTCGAGGAAGGGAGATTGTCGTTGGAGCTTCGGTGGAGAGGTGGGAAGGTGGCTCGGGAGTTGGAGGAGGAGGAATGTGTGGACTGGGAGGAGTGTTGTCGGCAAGGACAAGAGTAGGGTTAGGACTGTTGACATCTGAAGGTGACGCAGCGGAAGTAGGAAGTAAGGGAGCGGCACGGGATGGAGAGTCCAAGGTGTCTGTGTCAGAAGTAAGAGGTTGACTGGTTCTAGGGTTCGGAGAAGAGTTTGTTGGAGTGGGAGTGTCATACACAGTAGTGTTTTGTGACTGGGGGGGTGAAGTATCACGGCTGGAAACGGACTCTAGGGATTTGTAGGGAAAGTGAGTTTCAAAGAAAATAATGTCCCTCGAAACATGAGTTTTCTTGCTCTTTAATTCATAAACCTTGTAACCTTTCTTGCCATGAGGATAACCAAGAAAGATGCACTCGGTAGAACGTGGATCAAACTTAGAAGGCTTGGATGGATGAGTGGAGATAAAACAACGACATCCAAAAACCCACAAATGAGAATAATTAGGAGGTTTTCCATGAAGACGTTCAAAGGGTGTTTGTCCTTGAAGAAGTGGAGTAGGTGTGCGATTAATCAGATAAGAAGCTGTAAGAATCGCATCACCTCAAAACTTCTTTGGCAAATTCGCCTGGAAGAGAAGAGCTCGAGACATGTTTAAAAGATGACGGTGTTTTCGTTCAGCGACTCCATTTTGTTGAGGAGTGTTGACACAAGATGTTTGATGTTCAATGCCTTTAGAAGCATAAAAGGTAGGCATGATAAATTCAGGACCATTGTCACTACGAACGACTTTGACTCGTGTTTCAAATTGGGTTTCAACTAATTGAAGAAAATCAATGAGGAGGGTCCGTGCCTCGGATTTTTGTTTCATGAGAAAAACCCATGTACCCCTTGAATAATCATCAACAATGGTGAGAAAGTATTTGGCACCCGAAAGAGAGGGAACATGATAACCACCCCATATATCAATGTGAAGTAAATCAAAACAGGCAGTACTTTTACTAATGCTCAAGGGAAAAACTTGACGAGTCTGTTTGGCTAAAGGACAGATCAAACAATCATTGGGAACATGACTAGTGGTTGAAAGAAAAGAAAACTTAGACAAGACTTTCGAAGAAGGGTGACCGAGCCTGTTATGCCACAAGAGAGGGTCGGTTTCTAAGGTGATGGTGTTGGCCATGCTACACGTTCCTTTCCGATCCGGCTTGAGGCAGTAAAGTCCATTCTTCTCATGGCCCATCCCAATCGTCTTCCCCGATCGTAGGTCCTGTATAACACAAACATGTCTCAGAAATATGGTGATGAAGAACGAATCATATGCCAATTTGCTCACAGAAACCAGATTCAGATAAAACGATGGAAAACATAGGACATTATGGAGTGTGAAATCCGATGTAAGTTTGACTGTTCCAACATGTGTAACTAAGCCTTTGTAACCAGACGGCAATCGAACGGTGTAGTTGACTGCCGGCTTAGAGTAAGTGAGCAGTTTTTCATGACATACGATATGGTCAGTAGCTCCACTATCAACGATCCATGTATGTAAGTCAACTTGTGAAATAGTCTTACCTGAAAGCTCTTCATAATTCACTTTACCGACTTGATTAGCCGAGGCAGTGGTGGCATCTTTCAGTAGGCTAAACAACCTACCACATTCCTCTTTCAAGAAGGTCAGGTTCAGGTTCTCTTCTTTGGCCGAGACAAGGTTGCTGGAGGCCTGACTGGAACCTTCTCCGGTAGCACGAAGAGCGGCTTTTCTTTTCCTGCACTCATCTTGGGTGTGACCTTTGAAAGTACAAAAGGTGCATGTAAGATGAGCTTTGCAGTTCTTGGTTGTGTGATTTGTTCTACCACACTTTGCACATCTCGAACCATCAATCTTGTTCGAGTTCTTTTTCCATGTTTCCCGGTCCTCTTTGCTTGAGTAGAAGGCCGCTGCTTCAGTAGAGGATAATCCTCTATTTCCCGACACTGCTGCCTGCTTTTCTTGTCGCAACACCATAGCATATGCCTTATTAAGAGTCGGCAATGGATCAATTCCGATGATGGTGCTTCTCACCGCAGCATAATCATCATTAAGACCCATCAGGAATTTCATTGTTCTCTGCGTCTCAAGGGCAGTAGCGGCTTCGGTTGCAGCCGCACATGTGCACGGCGTAGATGTGCACAAGGCATCCTTCTCGTCCCAAAGAGCCTTCATGTTGGTGAAGAATGAAGTCACCGAGTTCCCTTCTTGAACACACTCATGAATGGCAGTCTCAATATTAAAAAGATTCACAGTATTGGTTTGTGAAAACCGTTCTTGCAACTCAAGCCATACGCTTCTCGCATCCTTGCAGTGCACAACTGATTTCCGGATCTGTTTGCTCATTGAGTTTTCCAGCCAGTTTTTCACCAAGGCGTTGCAGCGAGTCCACTGCGTCTTCTCTTCCTCGTTGAACTGAGGACAAGGTAGGATTCCATTGACAAACCCTATCTTGTTCTTGATTGTCAAGGCAGAGGTCATGGACTGTTTCCATTCGACATAGTTGTCTTCCTCCAAAGCTTGCGACACAAGGACTGCGCCTGGTTGATCGGAATGGTGAAGATAGAGCGCATGGTTTGAGCTTTCCCATGCTGGTGTTTGGTTTGAGGACTTGGTGTCCTTGGTGTCCTTCTTGGTTTCGTCTTCTCCTGCCATTGGGTTAGGGCTTTGTTTTGTGGTGGTGGTTGTTTAGGTCCTCAAGAACGTGGTTGCTCTTGATACCATGAAAAAGCTGTGTGTAAAGCTATTGTATTGCATATTGAAAACGATACAAGAGATGCCTATATATATAGGCTGCTTAAGATACAAACCAACAGGGTTTGTGTGTATATAGTTACAGAACTAACCCCGTAGAAATAGGAAGCCTAGTTACAGTGGATAACCTAATAATTAGAGATGATTCTTTCCTTCAATACAACTCACTGAGACATTGATTTATAAGCCGCCGATTATTCCCGCCACATTTCTTATGCCATTCCACAAGAAGAGCACTACATTTCTGAAGTTTCTGTGCCCATTGAGATGCCGTATTTCCTTGGAAAACGGTGCCCCAACTTTCTTCAATGATCTTTCGACACTCATCTTCTTTGGCCCAATTAGCATCAAACTTTATGGGATTTCTCATGAGGATTGGATCTGTATCAACTATTATTGGATAAAGTCTAGCAATGAGAAACTGTTGTATTAGGCCACTTCTCTAGCCAACACATGTCTGCCACCCCTCTATCTAGTCTTTCAAATATATGACTAGCAGCAGTTTCCCAATTCCTCTTCCACGTGAATTGCTGGCCTTTAAACTCCAAATCTGAGAGATCATGAGCATCCATAAAGTCTCTGAGGAATCTTCTCTTGTTTAGTGACCATTCATTCCCTCCTTGCTTCTCATGAGGCCATAATAGCTCATTAAAATCACCAAGGTAAGTTGAGATTATCCTCAAAGTTCATATTGCCATTCCAGAAAGCACTTTTGTCTTCATCTCTAGATGGTCCATAGAACCAAGAGACTCTAAAAGGCTCTCCACCATCTACTTTTATAATGGATTCCAGCAAATTTTTTGACTCAAAGACCACATCAAGTTCCACATCATTGGACCAGATAAGAGCTAATCCACCAGCTGTGCCACAAGGATCACAACAGTGATAATTCAGATATTGCAGCTGTTTTCGTACTTTTTCCATATTTTCTTCCCTCATTCTAGTCTCCGATAAAAATATCACCTTGGGATGCCATTTCTTCACAAGCTCCTCTAGAGCATTTCTTGTCAAGGTTCGTCCCAAACCTTGACAATTCCATGAAAGGTGTATCATTGGGACCTTGCGGCAGTTGTAGGCCAGCCCCCACCGCCCGAAGACATAACATCCCCCATCTGAACATCCCCACTACTTGAGGCTGAAATATCTTGTGATCCTCCATTAACTGTTTCTATCTCGCTACAGACCTCCCTTTCAACACTACTCCCAGAGTTCCTTCTCCCATCTAGAGTACAAACACCACCCATGTTGGGACCTCTTCTTCCCCTGCCCCTTCCCCCTCTAGAACGCGAGGAAGCACCCCTAATAACGACACCTCCAGAGTTGGAAGGTAAAGAGACTTTTCGGAGCTTAGATTTGGGGTTGGCTTGTGAGGTTTCTGAAATTAGGTTTCTCTTCAGAGAGGTATGAGGTGAGGTGAGAGGTTTGGAAATTTGTGAAGTAGTAGTTGGCTGGGAGGGTGTTGAACATTGGAATGGCTGAAGAGTGATCTAGCTCCTCACACAGACGGGCTTTCTCATGACAGGTGAGTGGTCATTTTCCTAGACAGCAGATACTTAAACAATGTTCATGTTGTGGCATGTCTCTCTCAACAATGACATTATGGGGGGTTTGAGAGGTTGGGCTACCGATCGGGGTATCATTGAGTTGTGGGTCTAGGCATGGCTCATGGGGATTTGAGCCTACCGCACTTGGTAGAATTGGGTTGCTTGGGTCTTGATGTAGTTGCCAACTACTTGGGCCATTAAAAACCTGTGAATTTAGGTTTGGGCTACTTGGGCCAGTGGTTAGCCAATTCTTAATGACTGAGAGGGTAGACACTGGGCCTTTATGGGGCTCTAGAAGGAATACCACTAGTGGAGATGTGGTCTTTACCTCTTAGTAGCCGTTGGGCTGATTCCACTTACACAAGTTTGTCTTGAGCACAGTTTACAGGCTGATGCGTTTCAGAGTTGGTCTGGCGTGATCCCATGCTTGGCTGTTGGGGAGTAAGGTGCCCAGTCTGATCCCTCTGGACACTGTGAACTGCTGGACCCGAATTAGTATGGACCATTGTTGTGGCACTACATGCCCCGTTCCGGGCAAACTGGCTTGACTATGGACATCTTGGTGGTTTCTTCTTTGTCTTCTTCTTTTACCTAGTTCTTGTCTACTAAAAACTTTTGATTGGGGTATCAAATGATATATTGATTATATATTTTAAAGTTTCACATTTTAAAATTGTTAGACTCCCTCTAAGTTTTTGTTGTTGTTGAAGTTGTGCTAACCATAGCAGCCGCAGCCTAGCATGTCTTCCTCTGAAGGTGTATGCCTGGGCGACAGAACACTATCGCAGCGGCGGCGGCGGGCGAGCGAGAAGGGACATAGTGTCCGGTGATGAGTCCAGTTGGTGGATGAAAGTTAATCATTCCTATGCTAACAAGTTAACTTTAGAAGTTAATCATTCCTACGCTATGCATTAAGGCATTACTGCTTCATGCCTTTAATGTCTTTAATTTTGATTGTTTTAGTACATTGTGTTTTAGAGGCTTCTCCTTGTAGTTTATTTCTCTCATAAAATAAAATAAAATTAGAAGTCAAATATCAAATTTAATTCACAAAAAAGGAAAAAATAATATATCTAAAGTGTAATGTGAACTCCTCAAATTTGAGAATTGAGAAAATAAATTATTTTAATAATTAGTTGAAGAATATAATGAGAAACAATTACACATGATTGTAATAGTTAATTACAATAGCTCTTAAGGAGAAAAAAGCTCTCCCTTCTTCTCTTTCTCTCGAGACCCTACGAACGCACTCGGCTTTTGACGGCGGCGGCTCGGCAAATCTTCTGCCTTGCGGCAGTGCAACTTGGTGCAAGGAGGATGGCAGTGCCTTCTTTCCTTATCCCCTCCTTGGTGGAGTCGGTGAAGTTATTCATCGGAGCCCCTGGAATTCTGGAGTGAATTTGGTTTGCTATCTTGGTAGCTAGATTCATATGTGTTCATATCCCGATCTGGGACAACTGTCTATGGTGGAAGCACAAGGCAAGCGGAGGTCAGGGGTGCCATCGCAGCAGTCTGCTGATTTTGTTAGTGGGGAGGTAAGCTACTTCCCTATGGATTTGACTATGAGGATGAACATGTAACAGCCCAGTCCCTACCATTAAGATATTGTCCGCTTTGGGCCCACCGGCCCTCACGGTTTTGTTCATGAGGTTTCACCCCAAAATGTGTCTCAATATAAGGTGCTAGCTCTGCACATATAAGCACAACAACTTGTCTCCCTCGGGCGATGTGGGACGGGTGCACCTACTAGCCTGCCTGTCTAGTTAGGTCACCACAATCCACTAGGCAGGCAGGCTAATAGGTGCACCCGTCCCACATCGCCCGGGGGAGACAAGTTGTTGTGTTTATATGTGCAGAGCTAACAACTTATATTGAGACACGTTTTGGGGTGAAACGTCAAAAACAAAACCGTGAGAGCCGGTGGGCCCAAAACGGACAATATCTCAATGATAGGGACTGAGCTGTTATAGATGGTATCAGAGCATGTCCCCTACCGGAAGTGTGCCGACGCGGACGTCGGTCCCTTAAGGGGGGTGGATTGTGGTGACCTAACTAGGCAGACATGCTAGTAGGTGCACCCGTCCTACATCGCCCGGGGGCGATAAGTTGCTGTGTTTATATGTGCAGAGCTAGCACCTTATATTGAGACTGGTTTTGGGATGAAACCTCAAAAACAAAACCGTGAGGGCCGATGGGCCCAAAGCGGACAATTCTCAATGGTAGGGACTGGGATGTTATAGAACAGGTCGTCGTTGATGACACCACTGGTGCGTCGAGGCTTTGAGCAGCTTGTTGGCGGTGGTTGGTCTCGCTAGGCTGGGATTGACGACGGGGAAGTTGAAGTTCGACGGGCAGTGAAAGCATCGGCGAGACCAATTTTTTGTTTTCTTTATGCTGTTGTTAAATATTCGACATCGATCATTCGTGTATTACGTACAGCTTGTATTGCGTAGCAAACTCGGTAAGATCTTCCTTCTTTCGCCAACACTTTGTCCATTTCATGGAAAACATTCAAAAGTTCGTAATAGAATATTTTCAAATAGTCCGGCAGTTCATCTATGCATTTGACATCCCACCTGAAACATAATCATAATGATCATAAGAATATATGTAAATACTAAGATTCTTGAACACATAGATACATTAACAACTACAAATATTTTATATCCCTTTCAAAAAAAACTACGAATAGTTATATATTGAACCTGTCAATTGCTTCAGTGAAGACGACGAGTTCTTCAAATGTACCATATGCATCATAGATATCATCCATAACAGTTAGCAGGATAGCCACTTTGGTCATAAAGATCCTGCCAGTAGAGTACTGTGGTTCAAAATATACTCCCACTATCCAAAAGAACAACTCCACCTTCCTGTCTCTCGCAAAAGGTAATTTCCTTTCAAAGTCTAGTTCTTTCCACCACCTAATATATCAAACATATAGAAATTAGTTCAGTTCATACATTTGATGTAAACTTGATGAAGTTTTAAGTTACTCATATAACGTAATTACTTACCTAGTAATCTCACACAACTCCTTCTTGTGTAAGAACTGAACAAGATTGAAATCCATCTTTGCAAGTTTCAGTAATGTTTCGTTGTGTTTGACGAGTGCGGCGTCATCTTCGAGTTGATAGACTGACATGTGACGCTTGGCGCATATCCTCTCTAGACTTGTTCGCAGAGGTCTCGCCAAGGCTTGAGTTATTTGTTCAGTCATTTGTGCTGAATAGAATGCACTGGATTTTGCTGACTCGAGGTGAGTAGTGGTGCAAACAAGAGCCTCTTCTAGTATGTTTTCTCCATGGACCCTAAGATGTGCAGCTTCGTAGAGGCTCAGCATAGCACACCCATCGGCAACTAACCCTTCTTTGAAGCTACCATTTTCATCTTTGAACTTGTTGAAAATATCTGCTTAAAAGATAAATGGACACCATGGACTAGCATAAGAACATATTTATATATAAAACATATAGCTACCCTACACTATTAGAGTAAAAGACTCAAGAGACAAACACTTTTCATCATCTAATACTTAGGAGAGTCGTGACCTCAACTTAATGACGTAAAAACTTACGTGACGAAAACAAAATTTTTACGTTGAAAATTATACGTACCGGATGAGATTTCATATCCATGTTGCCTTAGCAAACGAAAACATAGCGCAACAGTGGAAAGATCGCTGTCATCATTAAATTGATCCTGATCACGAATTCACGATATGTAGCATGGATGTGTCGCAGTGCATCTTCTATCTCTTCTTCAAACTGGTATGCCACTCCAAGGCGTTGGATTGCATCAATCAACTTGAGTCGAAGCGCAAAATCACCTTCATTTGTAAACACTTCACTCTTCACTTTTACTTTCGGTTCCTCGACCTGTTGTTGCCAAAGTGCCTCAGTCTTCTGCAACAAAAAATCAATAACGTAAAAGCTAGATTAGTCAAAATTAACCATATAAATCTGCAAACAGAGTTTACATAAAGAACAAGTTCATTACAATGTCTTGAGAATCATAGTTGAGGAACTGATCTCCCCAAATGCTTGGTTGAAAATTGGCTATGGGGCGAACCATTTCAGGCATAGCAATTTGTGGAACTGGACTTGATCGGGAAGGTTCTATAATCATAGACATGATCTCTCCTAAATTGCTTGCTTCTTTGATTATGTGATATATGTGTACTGGAGTCTGACATGCTGCTTTATATAGGCAAACGGGTATTAGCTAAACTTTTCCAGTGCCACTTGAAGCTAGAATAGTAACATAACAACTTGTCATTATTTTCACGTGTTTCACAGGGTCCAAAAACTAGGCCAATCCACTCATCAATTATTCATACCAGATGGCTTACAGAGAGAGAGAAGAGAGCCCGGTAATTGAACACGGGACCGGTCTTATGTTTTTTTAGGCTCTTATGTTTTTTTAGATATTAATAATAGATTTGTAAGCAAATAAACGTGGAATCTCATTTTAACAACGCAAAGTGTCACGAGGAGCAATAGACTCTCTTTCTCTCAATCTGTCATCCCTACAAGTCTTTCGAATTGTCCCACTTAATGAATTATTGCATAACTGAATCATCAAAAGCCTATATAAACACACCAAATCAGTGGTTAAAGACTTGAAGGTATCGGTGTTTCCGGTCCAAACCTTTGGAGGTAGGACACTACTACACTAGATTTAAGAAACTTATTGTATATTTAATGAAACATACAGTATGTATGTTAGCCTATCCTAGCCCCTCTTGTTGAATTTCTTCACTTATTCAAAGAACAATATTTTTTCATTCTGGGGTAGAGTCATGTCTCGTAGTTAGTATTAATTACATTCGCTAGAAGCATCAATTACTTCTTGCAAAAAACAAACAAAACGATCGGTCCGATTACCTGAAAAAAGATCGTTCATGCATAATTATGGACTTAATTAAATAATAAACAGAGTTTATTAAAATCATGTTTTGGTAACCTAAGTGGGTAAGGAAGTAGCTAAGGCTTGATATCTAATACAAAATAAAGAGAATGCTACTATTAACTATAGAAAACAGTGAGTGTACTATGCTACAGATTAATCATGTTGTTTTGTATAATTTTCTCAGATCAAAAACACTCAAAATGGGTTGCTCATACCACATATTAATTAAAAAAAATAATGGTTAATAAAAGAGTCAAGACAGGACAGACCTAAATGAGACTTAGACTATTCATCCCGTGTCCCGTCCCGTTGTACTAAGACGGGACATGACGGAACGAGCCTGACGTTTTGAGATTTAAATCCCGTCCTGTCCCGGTTAATTTCGAAACGGGTTCGGGATTTCTGTGTTTTATGTCCAGCCTTAAGAAGAGAGAGAGAGAGAGAGAGAGAGAGAGAGAGAGAGAGAGAGAGAGAGAGAGAGAGAGAGAGAGAGAGAGAGAGAGAGAGTTTTGTAAATTACCAAAAAACTGAGGACAAAATGGTATTATGGAGTCACCCCGAATGACAAAGACGTAAATCAGTATAAAAACAGGGGTAAAATAGTAATTTATGCCGCCGATGAATAGTGTATAAACAGTGTTCACCAACCACTAGGAAATAGTATGTTGTAAATTTGCCATCCTAATTTGCAGCACAATGTCATTCTTTCTGCTCCAGTTGTAGTGTCACCGACACTTGAGGGAGATAGATAATAGATGTTCATGAGGATTATGTAAATGTGTAGTTATTGTTTGTTTTTCCTCATGACAATGTATAGTTGTTACTAAAGCATTTTTATACTTTATTTCAATTTATATTAACTTGGGTGTAAAACAAATAAGTACAAATAGATACTAATCTCTTCCTTTCGCATTGTCACTTTCTAAGTGCATGTTTGTTAGAAAAGATTGTCTAACCCAGACTTAAATTTTATAGGAGTCCAACACTCTTTATGTCACGCCCCGACTCTTAAATTTTACCTTCATTACTAGCATTGTGGTAATAAGAATTTTACCGTCTTCATCATTGAATTTATAGTCCTAAAGTCCCTAGAGGTGTATTGAGGGACGAATATTTCGAAAGAATTATTCGAAGGAAGAAAATGTGACGACGGTAAAAATAGTAAATTTTAGCTAGTAAAAGGTAATTTTTATTGGGATATTATTTTTGGGTGTTAAATTTTTGGGAATTTGGGTTAAAAATGGTGTTGGATCGGCTGGGCCGAGCCCAACCCATTTCTTCCTCTTTTCTTTCTCTCTTTTCCTCCCGATTCTCTCTCCCCGAGCCCTCCCGACCGGAAAACTTTCCTGACGCCGTTCGCCGCCGTCCGGCCGCCCCAGACTGCCGCACCGGTCCCAAACGATCGGTCTCCAACCCAGCTACAGTTCTAGACCGGTGGCAGCCTCCCTAGCGCCGCCCTGAAGGAGGAATCGACGCCGAAAGCCCCGACTGCCGAAAGCTACTTCTCGCCAGAACTCCTTCCTCCGGCCGCCATATCCGGCGAGCCTTGGCTCAAAAGGAAGCCCTCCTCCCATGCTTCAATCCCTCCAAAGGGCTCCCTCCATCTCGAGCTAGGTAAGGAGAAATCGGTATTTGAAATTCTAGAGCTTTATTGTGTGTTTGTGTTCGATTGACTTGGTTAGGCTTAGAATTGGAGTTTGTGGTAGTTAGGAATGTTGTA